>JAPYZI010001183.1:0-35266 GCA_030523105.1 Ophioninae sp. A BG-2022a | reverse complement strand
GATGATTTTTCGATTTTTGGCAGAATTTCAAAGTTGGACCATCGATTTTTGCAAATTTTTCCATACATACCCCTTTGCCTCTTTTTTTACGATTTTTCAGGTGGACTTTGCGGGGAAACTATAAGAGATATCGATACGAATCCAACGCCATTATTTAAGTTAGGCAAAAACCTTTTCCAAACTCACCAAATGAACCTCCGTCGCATATAAGAAGCTTACTCTACGGCCTTTTGAAATATCGTGATTTTTGAGATTCTGAAAAAACGGCCCGGAAGGACGAAACAAATTTTTTTTCCGTTTTTAAACTCTTGAAAGGGTCTATTTGATCGGAAATTTTCCGCTGATTACGAATATGCCCGAGTTTTTGCCAAAAGCGTAAAATTAGACTGGGAAAATGCAAAAAACGTCGTTCCTACAATATTTTTTGGACATTTTTCCTTGCTGCAGCTTACCGTAGCTATCGTAGCGATGGAGGTTACGAATTAGCGCAATGAACAAGTGACAAGTGACAAGTCAAAAAATATATTGATTCTTCGGAAGGATCCAAGCGCAGTCGGTAAGAACGGAGAATGCAAGCCGCTGCGCCGCCAGTGAGGAAATAGTTGAACTGAATTTTCTTGACGGTCGTTAAGACTTGCTCTGGTGGTAACGACAATCTGCACAATATTTTTCAAAATTTTAGTAAATAACGAGCGTGTTCCTCTTAGAGCAAGCGTTCTGCATACACACAATAAATGTTATTCCAAACGCTTGAGTAGTATGGGAGAAATTGGATTTAACAATTTCTATGTAGCTAGGAACGTATTCGTCATTCCCTTAATACGATAATGCATAAATAATAAATTGGAGAGGATTTTTAAATTTTCGTTGTTTTCTAATGAAAGTCCAACCTCATCAATCCAAGGGGTTGACGAGGGCGTCAACTTGGAAAATCCACCAGGGCTTTTCCTATTTCCAGGAAATGAATACTAATTAATTTCTCATCGGGCAACATGAAAAGGGAAGGCCGAAGGGGTAGCGAATAGCACCATATCACTCTTGCATATTTGTCAAACACGCGTATTTCACAGAGCCAGTGTCTAGACGCAAACTGCGGGACGATGCGGAGGCTAGAGAAAGGGGATGAAGAGGCAAACGACCGCACCGTTTCGCACTCTCAGCATGACGTCGTAAGCGAAGTTTAATCGAGCATGCAGGCGTCGTCCGCGGAAATGCTTTTCCACCGCCCTTCTCCCCCCTCCCTTTCCCTATTTTTCCCATCCTACCGCCACCCCCTTTCGACACTTCGTCGTGTAATTTTTCTACTTTTTTTGCACGTTAACTCTGGCTTTTTTCATCGTACAATGGAAGAGACCCGCGCCTAAGGGTTAAAAAATTTGCTTCGATGTTTGAACACCCCCGAAGAACCGGATTGGTCCGCATCTTTGTGCGGCGCGAGAAAACATCGAACACGTATTTTGACCGGAAGTAGATAAACGTATCAGGTTTGAACGTAAAATATTATTGGCTGGAGAGCCCCGGCAAACAGTTACGCAAAATACGGAGAATCATAGATTTACAAGTATTGGTTGTGTCGTATTTGTTTACTTTACAAATAGTTACTTTGGCAATAAATGTATTATTAGAAATACAGATTATTCAAAATTTGGGGGCATTTGTTTATAACTATCGAAATACTTTGAGGAAAAATTGTAAAATTTGTCATACATGATTATTATATCGATTACGATGGGTATTCAAATTTTCAATAATTTTTGCGAGTTTTTAATATATTTTTTAATATACTAATAATACTTTTAAATTACGAATGGAATAATTAGGAGACTGGTGACGCGGTGCACGCGTACGTGTATGCGTATTTTTAATTGGATATCCCGTTCACTTCTGTAATTAATATGTGCAGCAAGAATACGAATCAATAAATTCCCTTTTTGCTAATATTTATTCGTTATTGTTGATATACTGTGGAATATAATGAAAACGATTTAACGGTTCGCTTTTACTTCGATAATTTGTATTTCCATCCTTTTTTAATTAACTCCACGTTGAAAAATGTATTGTTGATTACATTTTGTAAAATCGCATCAATTTTACGTAGCAAAACACTTTCTCATTTTGTGGTTGACGTCTTTATTATTGGAATGCAACAAATTTTCTCAATTGAAAATATTCTTTAGTTTTTCAGAGCCACGATGAAGTTATTTCAAGATCTTCAATAGAGACCTATAACTTAATGACAAAATATTTTTGACAATTTTAAAAGTGGATAAAAAGTGGAATCAATAAAAAATCTTCGCACCCCAACAAACGAGAATTCAGCAATTAATTAACATTCGTTCATCGAGCAATTTATATTCGTGAACCAGCATTGCACTGCCATTATTGAATCCGTGTAAAATTGTTATGTTTTTGGATAGTCAGTCATTTCGTGATCCACACATGTATCACGAAATAATACCAGAAAGTTATAATTTACTTTTAAATATATATATTTGCCAATCGGACGCGAATTTTAATTAGGATTGAGCCTCGGGTGTGCCTAATAATTTATACATGTTCATTTCGAATACGTGTGAATGGCGCTTTTGAAATTTGATTGCCAACTGTAGCGTATATTATTGCATCGACAAATCGATCCTGAACGCCCGGATTTCTCACCCGACTCCTTGTATACGAGCGTCCATTTGATCTTACCCAACACTATGTTGATCGAGGCTCGACTTTCCCCGTACAATCCTAACCAAAAGTTCCATTCGCACCAAATTTCGAACAATTAATGCTCTAAAAAAGACGCGCATGATCAATAAGCAGAATATACTCTTTGTCTGCACTAAAAAATATGAATTTTCCACGTGCCCATAGATTCGAAAAAATTTGGAACTTTTCCAAATTTTCGATTGCTTTGGGAAATTATTAGAACGACTTTTTTCAAGTTCAATTATTAAAAACAATATTTTTAAACTTAGTGTGAAGTTTCCTAATATGCTTGAAGAGTATATTAGGAAATGTTTGTTTGTGAGTTAACCTTTGGAAATCCCGAGTTAGTTTCCTATATGCTTATAAACAAACAATTGTTTGTTAGAAGATACGGAAATTTATGAATATTTTATGAACATTTGTTGAGGAATAAAAACATTCCGGTGAATATATCGATTATTTTTAGAAGACAAATCGTTTCATTTTCTCCTCATTTTCGTGTCTTTCAAATACCTTCTAGGAGACAAAATTTGCACGCGTGAAATGTCAGAAATGTTTCTTTTTCTACCAATTTAAGCTCTTAAATTCATGTAACCTAGTTAAGAATCTTTTCTTATATTTTTTTTACCACAGTTGACGCAATGAATGTTTTGCATAATAATAAATATAAAGACATAAAAAATGAATTAAAAACTGGTACTGTAGCGTTGCAAAGCAACGAATATTTATCACGCATTATTGTTTCCTTCTTTTTTGTCTTGTACGAAATATTTTATTTGTAATTTAGATCCTACATTGTTAAATAAGCGGTCAAAAAATAAATAAGAGATTTTCATAATGGATATTTGTTAAAAAAAATTCGGGCAAATCGAAATATAATCATTTCGTTTCAATATTACAAACTTCAATCTCATGAAAAGTCAATCTAATCGTTCCATTGAAACTTGGATGGAAACATTAACTTCATTATATTTTTATGAAATAGCGAATTACTCGAAGTTCAGATGCAATGTCACTTTTGACTGAAAATGTATGCGTAGATCATGTTTAATGCAATGAAAATTCAGCATTGATATATATACATTTGTAAATGTATGTGAGTATTTGTACGTTCGCGTGAGAACTGATAGGTCTCGATTCCACGTGTTTCGTGTCACGACAGCTAATGCGATCGAGCTGTGCCTAAATGCAGTCAGCCTGTGTGCACGTGTCTTCCTCTCTGTTTGTCCCTCTCGCTAACACTTACCTGTGTGTTCTCGTCGAGCTGCTGCGATAAACACCCCTCGGTACAAATACACAATAATTGCACACGCACCATCATTAACCACCTCGGAATAAATAGAATCCAGCACTCAAGAATTGTCTCTTGCATGCAAATACAATTAAGTCTACACTTAATTGGATTTGCATCTTGACTCGTCAAGTTTTTGAACAAGTTTCTCTTAGATATCCTCCCAATTAATTATCGTAGTAATTTTTCGAATGAATTTCATAACTAACAGTTATTTTCGTTTTAGGATTTTTATAGAAACAAAAAATTCTGGTTAAAATTTTTTGACAATTCCAGTTACTCTTTGAAACGAAGCTTCGCCGTTTGGATATTTATGATGGGATTAAACTTTGCCTCGTTAAAATTTAAAGATTTTTTCATTTCTTATTTTGGTAATTAGCAATCTTCTATCGCATATTTGTCACAGATCGCCCAATTATCATTTTTAAATCTGAGACGAGTCTGCATTGAAAAATGGTCAAAAATTACTAAAATAATGTTTAGGAAAAAAATGTTGTGGCTATCATTTAAAAAAAATATTTGATCATACTTAATAATTTGCCGAGACTTTTGAAAAACCGAATCAAACAAAGACAACGTACGACGCCAAAACTGAATATTGTCCTCTCACAAAATATTACATCTCCAACAGTTACCAAGATCCTAAAAATAGCTACTTCGTTTTGATTATTTCGTTACCATTCTCAATTTGTGATCAAATCGATCCGAGCAAGGCCACGAAAGGTTGGAATTTCTTCGGATATTATTTCAACCGAGAAGTCACATACCGTTCCCAAACAAAGGAAGGAGTTCTAAAATTTGGCGGTTTTCATGGTAGAGATTTGCGGTAATCCGTTGAATGGTTGGTTCCACAAGGGCAATCGAGGGTTTGGCATTTCGCACAAAGCGCCGTGATCTGTGCGAATTGTTTGTACATATATATATATAAGATATATTACGAGGGAACGTATTTGAGACGATATTTTCTACCGTAAGTGAATGGCCGGTGGCTATACTCGGACAATCGGTCCCCGGTTGGTTTGTTGCACTCTCCCATGTCCAAAGGTCTATCCGTCTCCAATTTCCGAAAGCGCATTGTCTTCAAAGAGGACTCCTCTGTACACTCGGTCGTATTCTCCCATGAGGACGAACCTCGGTTTCTCGTATTCTACAAAGGCCTTCTCTAGCCCCACGTATCTGCTTGCAGGTCTATTATTCGTCAGATCTCTTTTCGTGCACCGCGTATGGTTCAACGTGTACATTGAGCGGCTCTAGTCAAAGAGGCATCGTGTAGTTTTAATGTGAATTGGATAAATGTTAAATTTATCGGTAGAGTTACGTTCCCTCCTTTTCTCTCTCGCCCACGCTTCCTTCTCACTGCACCACTTTGACGATACATCGCGTATAAGCGAAAAAGTGCACATATCTGGGCGCGTGGAATGACCCGTGAAAAATTCAACGATGCATTTTCTCTCTGCTGCATTTTTCTCGTCGGCGAAAAAAAAAATGACAAATAAAATATTTCCTGGTAATGTTTTGAGAATCGTGTTGCATGGAGATACACACACATACACATGCACACACACACACGCACACACCGTTTTGTCGCATTGTGAACAAGCGATCACTTAATTATTATTTTTGTTAAAAAATTTAAATTTCGCGGATGTCAACTTTTTAAAATAATTATAAATATCCATATCGTCCCGAGGCGACCCAGTCAAAAGTAGCAGCCTCTTATCTGGAGACAAAAAAAAGGTCGACAAACCTACGCTCGGACACCGATATCCTTTATTACAGTACTGTAAAATGTTTCCGTTAAACGAATTTATGTATTGTACTTTTTTCGTTCCCTATTAATATATAATAAAAAACTATAGCTTGATTTCTGTTTATGTGACGTGCAAGGGTTGGAAGACTGATGGAAAATAATCATTTTCATCGGGATTTCAACGAAACCTTGTCGCAATTTTTTTCTTCGTGCAAAATACACGGAGACGCTTTACTCATTCTAATTCATGCGTATCCAAGGGTGATAGAGAGAGAGAGAGAGAGAGAGAGAGATTTCCACTAAGATTGGATTGTTGCAACATGTCTCCCGAGGGGTTAGCGTTGATAGAATATCTTTGGGAGTCGAATAATGGTGAAGGGGTGCCTCGGTGGGGTCACGCGAAACTTTCCAAGTGGTTTCAGCAGGGACCTCGAGGTAGAACCCAGTCGCGAAGTTCTCAACGGAGCGCGAATGAGGGCGTAAAAGAGAAAAAGCCGGTTCTTTGATCTGGGTACCTGAGGCTCAAAAAGTCCCTTTTTCTCTTCAACCGATCTCGCTGCACATCTCTACAACCCACGCTAGATATCCTTGCACCGCGTTCCCTTGTCCTTTTCCTTTCACCAGTCGTCTCTCCCTCCCTCTTTCGTCCCAATAAACAGATAAGGGATGATGGTACAACTGAGTGGAAGAAAAAGGCACGCAAACACAATTCACAAAGTAAACGTTGCTCGGGGGAAAGATGGACGAGCCTTCAAAGCCGAGTCAACCAGCAGAAGGACGATCATCTGCGTCAACAACGAAGCAAATGTTGAACGAAAGAAAAAATAAACGTCTGGGATAAATAAACCTAATCGTACGTGTACTTCAATGTCCTCCTGTTTCCCTCATGGCGAGTGGATAATGCAGCTTTGCCTGAAGAGCCTTAAATCCTACAGTTATTACGGACCTCATTCGCTTGCTCATCCTAGGGGCATTGGAAACGAGGCAGATTACGTAAATACGCAAGAGGGGTGGGAAACAAGATCCGGGAGCGAAACGAATTTATTCGGGAGGGGAAAAAAGCACGCAAAGGGATATTTCCGGGACAAAAAGATTTTCGTACAATGCGCACGAGGACACTTGTAAAATTATGTCCACTCTAGTATCAACGTTGATCTTCAATTTGACAGCACGTCAAAAAATCGATGGACCGAAACTTCACTACTACGCGAAGTTCTGCATTGATCAAGCATCGAAAACTTCATTGCGTTCGATGCGTTTCCCTGTTGTTATTATTTTTCTCGTTACTCGCCCAAACAAATGGAGCCCCGTATTTTCCATTTTGCTTTAATCAGCTCGAGAGCAGACAGGTCGAGTTGTATAGCATTGCGCCAAATCGATTACCGTCCAGTCATGCATTTAATGGCGTACACAGCGCGGTGACGTCTGTTCCTCTCGAACACGACCCAAGCGTATTTACCATTTAAACGAAACGGGCGAAAAAAATGATCGTATGACGGCCGAAGGGATGACTTGTGAAACGATATTCATACGCTCGACTCGCCGAAGTGAAACATTCAACGACGAACACATTTTTTTACGCACTGCAGCGAGCTATCCAGGCTCAATCTTTTTTTCTCAAATTCTCGATGAATAACATCTGGAAATGAGATCGATAGGACTGAAAGGGCGGTTCGTTTTTCCAAGAGCGATGTGGAATTTTTGGTGGCTCACTGGTCCGAGCTTGCATTGATGGATGGCTTTTTTTTTTTAAATCATATCTGTGCAGTGAGATCGATTTTTTCGAAAATACCTTGTCGTTAAATAAATGTGCATTTTATTGCACGGAATATGAATTTTTCACGTTTATGACAGTTTTTCCCATACTGTCAAACGACTGGAAAGTCTTTGGGGGAAAAAAACGCCTTTGGAACCGAAGGGACAATATCGACAAGTCTGTGTTACGAAAATACAAGAATTTATGATCTGAAAATGTTAAAAAAATGCAGCCGGGGAAAAACTTCCAAAAAAGGAAGGTGTTGGAAGAAGGCGTAGGCGAGTAGACGAGTAAAAGGATCATGCTGCCTTCATTTGCCTTCAAAAGGCTTTATAACCCGCTTAAACCTTTCTCCTCGTACATTATGCCTCTGTTGGCTCAGCTTCTGTGTCGAAGAGCTATCGCTGAGCTGTTCATAGTTTTCCAACGCTCGAACTCTACTCCGTTATGGCTTCGATATTAATTGACGTTGCATCGAGTGGGCTAGTCCATGGTCATGGGAAAAGCTTTGTCGAGAATGCAGGGACCTCGCCGATACGTTTTCATTTTCGATACTAAACTATTCCATTGAACCCTTTTGCTTCATTCTGTAGCCAAATCTACAGACACGAATATACACCAGCGTGGGTGAGTGAGTCTTTCAAAGAAACATCTTCCTCGATTATGTCCTTTCCAAATATCGACTTGTTCCAACGATAAGACACGGAAAAACGATTTCGTCGTGACGAATAATGGGAAGAACTGGCAATGTGGAATGGGAATGAGAGTGCTATCGTTGACGAACCCCCTTCTTCATTTTACATAAAATGTCAGATCTGTGTTTGCTCGCATTTAACGAGCTTCGCAATTTCGCAACTATCCTCGTAAAATCGCGCATCGCCTCTTCGATCCGACCGTTCTCTTGTTTCAACGTCTCTCCAGTCCCTGCTGTCTCTCGGCGGGTTTGATCGCTCATTATATTCGACGAGAGAGTCTTCAATGACAGAGTTTCTTTTGAAGGGAAAACGATGATAAGGGTCGTCGATAAGAAGAACACTCGAGCATCCGAGCTCTTTAGTGAGTTGACTGATCTTTAAAAAAATTTCAAGAATAATAAGAGTACAAGTATTTATGGGTAAATGACGTTTCATCTCATCCTGTCTATTTTACGTCCGGTGCATCTGCCTTATTCATTGCGTATAACGGGCTCATATATTTTACCAGGAGATTTATTCCGTCTTCTTAGAACTATTATATAGACGACTTTTAAATAATGTCCACTTTTTTGGCCATCTTAATATGTATGTGTGTGTATATATATATATATATATATATATATATCAACGACTAAAAAGTAATGTATGGAGATTTTATTATCGTTATTATTATTATTATTATTAATAATAAAATGAGGATTTGTCTGTATTTTTTCACGGCAAATTTTCTTATTACTCGTAATTTACGATTTACCACACATATATGTAATATTAATAGGTATATAAATAAATGTAGGCAAATGTAGGCATAACATCTTTGATAAACACTTTTCTCTGACAACGTATTTATTGGCAGTAACTTTTTCCGCGTGTTATTTCGTAACCTCATTATACTTCTTGCAGTAATATTCTTCGCGTCGTCCGAGATTGATTAAACTCGTTGGTCGCAGTGACGAGATTTGTTTTTTTCCTCGTTCACTTTTCATTCGCAACGTGCCACCATATTTAACGCGAGATTCAGAGATCGTGTAATAGGAAGTAATTAGTACCGGTAAGCTAATGAAACCGTTTTTTTTGCCAGTTACGTTTTACCCGAAAGTGGAATCTGCTGCTTTAATCGTAATTACCTACCCCAATCGTGTTATTCGTCGATATATATGGTTGCTTCGTTTTATCGTGCTCGCACAGCCTCCACGTGAGTTTTCTTCAACGCGAGTGCATTCCGAGAATTTATCGATGCATAGTATCGCGAAATTGTCAGTTTCCGGTTGAATCAGAACAGCTGCTGACAATTTTTATGAGCCTCGGAAAACCCAACAAAAAATGTAAATGAAAGATCTCGACACGCGTAATGTGTGCGATAAAAAGGCGTAATTTATTGCCACGTAAGCACGTAGTGAGTCGAAAAATATAGGACGAGTAACCACTGACAAATAATTCAACCACGCGGAAATCTCCATGTACGTGGACAGTTCGAATCACGATGCGGATTACAGATACTTTTTTTTATGTATTTGCGTGCGACTGTGTGCGTATGATTGTGTGGGAGAACAAACGAGAAAACGGAAACAGACAAGCTCCTCATCGGTACAACGTTCCCGGGCAATCTGCATAGAGAGAAAGAGAGAGAGAGAGAGAGAGAGAGGGAGGGAGAGAGAGGTGGGAAAGGATCCGGGACAAGGGCGGAAAAGCCCGTCGAAAACTGTACAGTCATATTTACACAATGTAAAATATGTTTCAGGACTTGAATTGGGCAATACAAAAATCTGACTTTACACGCGCGATAAATGTCGGCGGATAAAAACAAAATCAACGTTTCTACGGTGTTGAAAACCTCAACAAATCCCTACCTCCCACCCCTTAATGTTTTTCTTCACATCTCGCCTCCCTTTAATTTACATGAATTTGAAAAATCGACAAATCTTTTTCGTTATTGCCATTACTGGTTTTTTGAGAATTGTTTAAAAATGGATTCTGGATAGTGAAGAATTCAGACTAAGTTCTTCAATGATCGAGCTTAGGATGATCTCCGAGAAATCAGCTTGCTTTTCGTGGTCGAACGTTAAAGATATAGATACGACTACTTTTAGAGTCTGGCGTATACGAACTGTATAATAAATGAAAATAAAAGCGAGTGAAAACTTCACGCAGCATCTGCCTGCGAACATCCTCTTTTAAAGTGAATTATTAAATGCTAAATCGTAGAGGGCAGCGTGAAGTTTCGAAGAAAGTCGCCCTCCGTATACTTCTCCTCATCTCGGTGCGCAATTACTCTTTTATACGATGGTAGTGAATTCAGCGAGGTCCGCAATAAAAGCAAATAACAGGATGGCCCGATATTAATTTATTCCTGATTGCCGGCTAGATGATTATTATTTTTAATAATCGTGTACCCGCTCGATCCACTCGTCGTTTGCAATTTCAAACTTTTATTTGTTCGCCTGAAAGTTCTTGGCAATAATACGCCATGAAGTATTTAGCGTTTCTCATATCAGCTGTTTTTCAATTTCAAGTGTTAACGCGATTGCGACTTTGACCACATTAAATTTCCCGCAGTGGTAAAGCCGCAGTTTGTTCCGTCCTGCCTGGTTACTCTTTTGAGCGAAGCTGATATTAGAGTGACGTAGTAGAAGTGGTCGTTGAGGTTTTCCCAGCACGTTTCTTTTGTCTGTTTTCTGCGGCTCTAATTAACATTCCTTTGTGTATTTCGTTTGTTTCAGGTACGTAAAAGTGACTGACCAACATTATGAAGTCGACAGAGCGAGAGGGAGAAAAAAGGGCGGTAACGCAAGTAGTAAGTTCGCGAGTGCTTCGACGGTGGATAGCAAATTACTTGACTCGATGATACGGTCCTTTTATTCGCGTCCTCAACCAAGCCTTTCGCCATCCAAATTTCACCTCCCTTGTTTTTTCATTACGCAGAGCTTTATTTGTTTTCCTTTATGCTTCCGTTCTGTTCCCAACTCGTTGCACACACGCGGCGGTGAGTATGATGGAAAAAATAACAACCCTTCGACTACGCGGTTCTCGAGACCTGCAGAGGAAAGCGCTCTCGTCGAAAAATCTACCACCAGTTTTCGTCCGTCACATTTTCTGTTTTCATTTTTTTGTCTTCTATTTATTACTGTTCTTGTTTAACACTCGTGTCCCAACGTCGATAAAAAGCAAAAGAACAAACGACCACGTATTTTTCTCTCGTGCGATTTCGTACGATGCTTCCAATAACAATTCTAACATCCACCCAGCTTGCCATCGTTTTTTCCGCTCTTGGGTTAGTCCTTGTTTTCTTTTATTTTCTTTTTTGTATTCATCTAAAAATCCTGGAGCACCCTCGCTGTACATATGTAAAAGTGGAGTGAGCGTGAGCTGAATTTCACGACACGCGAGCAAAGAACGACGGTTCTGCCGGAGGGCCCTCTACCCTGAGCTATTACATGACACGAGAGCAACGGAAACCACCGTAGAAATTTCTTCCTATTTCGTGTCTTTTTTATCGCTTTCTTTCTTTGTCATTCCACGCTCGCCGGAGGCAACGACGATAAGCGATGCAGGCTTCCCGAAGGTGATCGTGCATTCCGTAAACCGCAAATCCCGAGAGCAGACGGAGTGCAGGCTGGATTATGATGCCAGCTTGGTTCGCGTCGTTGTTGCTCTTCCCACTTGGTATCAGGACGCTGATTTCGTTCCGTACCCTTTCGTTGCTTATCGTCTCGCTCTTGAACGTCTCTTGAAGTCTCGTTAACGATACATTTTTTGTGCATCTAGCTCTAGTTTTGGGTTCCATTATTGGTCGCGTATTATTTTTCAATAGGGTTGCTGTTTGCATCGTTTTAGAATAAGGATTCCTATTTCTATTAATTATTATCGATACTGGCGAAAATCTGGTTTCGCAGATTATTTCTCAATTGCTGATCAAGAATTTTTTTAAATGTTTGCATAGTTTCGTATTTGAAATCTGCCATAGAACATTCGAGGAAAATATAAAATTCGTTGAATCCTAATGACGCAAACTTCGTCGTTTCTTGTAGAAATTAATTTTATGGGAACTTTTTTCTTTAGGGATAGATATTTTTCAATGCCGATCAATTATGATAATTTTTAAGTTTTCTTATCATTGTTAACATTATTCTCAACAATTTTTCGTTAGTAAATATTGCTTCGAAACTTATTTCTCGAGGTAATCTCCGATGAAGTTTTTTAAGCAGTCGGGAATATCGCAATAACGTACGCAACAGCGTATCTTGCTAAAAGTTGTAACCTACAGTGATCCAATCGTGGGCAAGAAGAAATTCGTGATTTAGCGTCATGGAAAACGAAACTGTCGCAAGATGTTTGCTCAATCGCGAGGTAACTTGCCATCGATGTCAAGATCGTTGTTGTGAGGTTAATAATGGTGATCCAGCGAAACCCCGCAGGGTTCAGTCAAAGTTAATGCTCCACCGAGCAGTTCATTAAAACTTGGTTCACGTGTCGACGTGGCTCAGGGGACAAACTTCGAGAGGTGAGTTAGGGATGAGGTGGCAGAAATGGCCGCTCGGATACACGTTCGGTTCGCGAAACAGTTGGCGAACTGTTAATTATCGTCGACTCTGAAGATCTTGCTTATTTCAAATGATTGATCCGCTCTGGTTATGAATTCATGAAAACTTGACGTTCTCCGTGTGGCATTGGCGAAAATAGAATTTGGTTCGAAGGTTTTTGCCAATGTCGTGGCAAGTATCGATCCATGGGAATCCCATTATCGATCACGAAACTCCAAGACTCCCGTTAAAAACTTTACGATGACGTTTGTGCGAAATTGCGGTCGAAACTAACGACAGCGTTTAGTGAAACTTGCATGAGGCTCTTGGAAATTCGGGATGGAAATTAATAGTTTATTCATCGAGCTAGTTGATACGAAGTACAGCTGCCACTCCAAATGGCGATAATGTCATGTTCCCTCATGATGCAACGTTTCTATCGCTTGTTTCGATAATGACGAGTGAGGGAATGAAGGGACGGAAGTGTTTTCCCAAGAGGGTGGGTACTGAAACCAAGCCTCTTGGAAGTTTGATATGTTTGTATCACGATGTAAACACGTTCACCCGTTAACCGTTCAGTTACGACTTCGTACGGGTTTACGAATGGCAGGTGGTCGTTAGGGAACACTTGCAATCTTACTTTTACGATCGCAACGATCATTTAGCCCACCGTGAAATTATACATATTTTGGTTTCCTTTGATCCACCGAGAACTGGGAGCATTCGCATTCGGTTTGAATTACCTAACCACCGTAAAGCTCTCAAAGTACAACTATAAGTTATAGCTATCCATGAACGCTGTTCAATTACCTAACCCGTGTGGCACACTGGAATTACATGTACAAGTTGCACTTCATCTATTCCACTGAAACAAGGATTTAGCTGCATCGAAGTAGGTATCTGCGAAATTCAGGCATTTCTCTGTGATATGCAGCTATTCCGGATCATCCCTTGCAATAACTTTAAACTCGATCTAAGACGGTATCGAAATCTATCTTTAACTACGTTGGAAGCTCATTGAGGTTTCACGAACACGCTGCGTTTTAACAGTGCATAACTCCACTACGTATATTTTCGTTAATAGTTTCATTTATTGTTGGTTTTGATAAGTTTAATAAATTCAATACGTACGCGTATTTTTGTTGCTTTATTTTTACTTCCTTTTTATTCGGAAGCTAGATAAATATAAGAAAGGAGTGTTACAAATATTGTTAAAATATCTCACCGTTCCTCTACGATATATCGAACGCCTTGCAACAATTGTTAGGTGCTAGTAGATTACAGCACGGAGTTTACTTTTGTATATTTTTCGCAGTGTGAACCTCATTTTGCCTCCCCGAGAAATATTGATACTTTTTTATGTTCACGGTAATTTATGTTCAGGGTGGTCCTTAATAAAGTGCCAATAATTTCTTACCTCGCCCTTAGTCTAGAGTGTCAATAATTCGTTATATATGTTTCAAACTTCACCGACGAATATATGTCACAAATTTTCATAAAATACCAAAATGACATAAATTTCTTCAAATGATCCAGAATGCTTGATGAATGATCACGCTTGTGAATATTTTGGTAACTTCCTCATACTCGACTGCGACTGTATATTCCACTAGATTTGTATCCCTCCATTCAGTATGAAGACGAATTCTCTTTGAATTAACGTTATGGGATATTAAGTAATCAAGTAATTTACCCGGATCACACAGATTCGCGAGCTGCAGCCCATATTTGAAAGCGGCGAGAAATTTATCGGGCAACTCGAGCAATACATCAAGTAAACTTATCGGTGGCCGTAAATGTCGAAGTATATCAATAGTTGAGCAAGTACTAAATATCGAACGCCGGGGACCCTTCGACAGAAGCCAGCGAAGTGAGAGAAGGCGTTCGCTGCTCGCACCTCATCTCTGTTCCACTTTGTTACGCGTTCATCCTTCACCCTTTACCAACTTTCTGGCGGAGCACCAATCGGACCTACCATCGACGACAATATTCAATATTATTCGACTCTGTTGAGCAGCGCTCGACGTTACGAAAGTCAGAACAGGAAGAGAAATCATTGAAGACTATAAACACTGACGGTGATCAAACGAAAAGGGAACGCATGAGATATCTCAATTTTAAAGATTCCTGCGATCGAACGTTTCTAAATATCGAGGTTGAATAAGTTCTCGCTGTTTTCCAACAGGTAGACCTTATCAGAAGTGCGTGCAGTTTAAGGTGATAACGTATGTATATGCAAGAATTATGCAAGCAAGCTCGATACTCGGTGTACGTAATTTCAATGAAGTGTAAATGACTTTCTTCCCATAGTGTTAAAACAGTTCGAATCTTTTGTCAAAAAAGAAGAGTATTTACAAAAAATTGTCATTGCACTGTTTTGTTTTTAAAAAATCTGCAAGTGAAGCACACAGAGTTCGGACTGCGACGGTGATAATGCTTTGTTGAAAACAACGTGCGGTCTCAGAAGTACCGACTTTTATATTGAAGATAAAGAAGGCACTGGCGCAACGAAAAAGGTTGAAGACGAAGTATCGGATTAATAACTTTATGAAGCCTCACGTCAGAAGCCAAGCTGAACATGTGACATATTTTGTACTATATTTTAAATAAAACATTAACGTTTACGAAAAAACGTACCGTCTTTCCAATGTGGCACCGGCTTTTATCTGGGAATAAGTGAACCTGCGGGATTGTAACTTCATCTATTTACTAGTAATCGAAAATTTTCAGCGGTTCTCCAGAGATAATAACAGCATAACTAGGAATATTCGTGATTAAAAATAAGTTGAAACGACCCACTAAACTAGGAACGAAAGGATACTCAGCGGCGCGGATACACCTATGGCATTGGGAACGCAGTGAGTCAGGATGGTTGCTTGCGTTGTGGGCGAGCGGGAATGTTGTGGGTGGTTTCGTTCAATGGGTGGCCAGAGCGGTACGGGTGGCGCCGCAGGCCGCGCCGTCGCCCAGCATCCCGTGTTTCTTCCGTTTCCCCGCTGCTACTGCCACGGCTAAGGCGCACCCTTTGGTATACCGAGCGAGAGAGACTGTTCGTCGCTATCGCGTAGTCGTACCGTTGCCTCGTTGCGATCAGCTCCGTTTGTACCACGCGTGCCACGCGTTTCGTCGTTGCTCCGTAAAGTGTGCGTCTCTCCTCATCCTGACCCATATATAGTAAACAAATCGCGGACATGCGATTCGCGTGTGCTACTCAACGGGCAAGTGGAGACCCAGTGACCCTTCTGTGATCATCATTAACGAAGGTGTTCAATCGTGTACCGGATCTCTTCTGCTTTTTGTGCTTTCCATGATTCTTTTATCTTTCAACGTAACTCCAAAATACTTCTTTAGCTGTAATTGACATCTTGAATGTGACGCAAGTGAATCAACAATTATCGCAGATTTACTATTAGTCAATGTGCTTCGGGTGTGAATTGCAAGAAAACCGGTACATGGGTTTTCGGTGCTTCGTGCGACAGCTGGAATATTATTTATGAAAGAATAACATTGGTGTATCGTAAAGTAACACCGGCATTTAGCCACTTACGCTTGCTGGAATAACCATGTGATAGAAAGAAACTTGCCGAAAGAGCGATCAACGCAATATCACGCTGCCAGTTCGAGCAGTTCTCACCTGTTCGTACGTAGGATTGAGTTCCACCAATATTTATTGATTATTCCATTCGCCGAATTTGACAAATGCGATCAATGGACGCTACTCGCTGACACGTTGTGTAATATGACCCTGAAATCACCGATGTCGATAGCAGTGAGGTGATCCGATTCAACGAGACCAGAAGTTGAAGTATACCGTGCGCGTACGACACGCATGATCCCCAGGCAGTCATTCACTCATCGACGCTAAGCCGGGAGGATTCACACGAGGTTATATCCATCCAGATATGGATACTTTCCTTATAATAGGTATTTGCTTCCTCTGCTATGAGGTGTGCGACTTGATAAGACGTTACGCACCACCGGTGGGAACGAACGAGAACGGCCAAGACGTAGGGGATTCAGAGCCGCCTTCACCGAGGATATTCTCAATATCTCAGAAAATCCAGAATCCCCCGGCCTGTTGCTCTCAGTAGGTTTATCAGCTGACCACCCTCATCAGTCGCTGCCAGTCAAACGAACCATTGTTTTTTTTTCTGGATAGACGTTGAGCAAAGATCTTGCATTGTGATGGAAGAATAATCGATTGACTGTGGGAGTGATTGATTACGACACGTATAATCCGTTATCAGTTCGAGAGATCGTGTATTCTTTAAGAGTACCAACCGAACAACCTCTTGCGATCTCAGCGGGTCGTAATGGCCAAGGATTTGGAATACCAAGCTCATCTCTTGACAGTTGGCTCCACATTGTCCGTATAAACGGCGTGGGTGCACGAGTTAAGGAGGATTTGTCTACCATCGCAGATGTTTGCGGAATTGCCGATGTGGTCACCCGCGTGGTCGTAGGTGTCCCGAAACCTCAGTTGATTGTTCAAAGGCTCAAGCTAGCCGATATCGCCTCAGTAAATCAGGACGACAATTGGGGCAAATCTAGTTACAGATTGCCAAAGATTTTCTCCAGTTTGGGCGAACCTAGCCAAACTTTCACTGCCAAGAATTCTCGCGAATGTTAATTAAATACGGACGGCTGAGCCGGAAAGGTAGTTACCAAGGGTGATAAATGGGGCCCAGTGAAGGACCGTCGTTAGTAATACCGAACGTGGCTCGTGACTTCGAGTGAAACGACCCAGAAATTAGTGGTTAAAGTATATACGCCCTGACACTCGTGTGAAAAGGTCTCCCCCGGTATTTCATGATATTCCGTTTATGAAGTGAACGACGTTTAAATCTATAAGTGTACTTTTCTCCGTTTAAAAAATGATGATCGCAATGGAAAACTGGTGGAACGAGCCACCCCTAGGAGTTCGTTGTATCGCTGCATCAAGCATCTCATCGGGGAAGTGAAAATTCATTGACTTTCAAGGATTAACGCGATCCTCTAGAAGAGGTACAATCGAACAGAAATTCATCATGAATGTCATCGAGGGCTCGCCGGAATTCCGAATTGGCCAGAATATCATAATTTGGAATCATCAACTTGCAGTAACAACAACTACCGCAACGAACCCTGGGATCCAGCTTCCGGTTCGTTCCCGTTAACTAGGATCGCGTTCATCAAATCAAGAGAGACAAGAATCTTCCTTTGGTAACTGTTTCGTCATTCACCGTATCTCCCTCCGGCTGGGTGGATGATAGAGGTTGGAATAGAGTCAACCCAGTTGTCAGAGGCCTCGAGATAGTTTCCTTGTTGTGTATACACAACGACCAGAGACGAATTTACACCAGCCCGGGAGTTTGAGGATGTGTGCCGATATACAACAATCAGGCTAGCTACGAGTCCTGGCCGGACCGGATCCTCCGGAGTTGATCGGTTTGCTCGGGTTTCGATAGATCCGGGTCACACATGGATGACACAGTGGACAAAGGAGTTCATTCGACATCCGTATTGGATTCCAGTTGTGCGATACAGCGAACCATTTTGCTCGCTCGAGGCTGATGAGGATCGCAACACGACCAGACAAACAAGGAGATGGATGGTGGTCGTTGAAATTCTGACTTGAATCAAAATTGAAATTCGAGAAGCGTTTCGTGTCGTTCACGAGGCCGCCCTGACGTAGCGAGTCTCGAATAACGAGAAAACCTTCGTGACGCGAATGCGTTCTTTATTTTCTGATCAATTCTACAAACTTACAACAAGACTTGTCGCAAAACGGAATCAACGAAATTACAGGGATGGACTCGCTGGAACGTTTAATGAACGCGGCGCCCCATCATCCGGCACTCACTGCTGCATCGCGTACTCAAAACGCTTGCGTACAGGCAAGTTTGTCCTCAGTTATCGGACGGAAGGGCCGTCATTTGACCGGCACTTTCTGTCTGACCGGTGATACAATGGAGGGTATCATACAGTGCCTCGTCTTCCTGAAAGCATTCTCGGTAAGAACAAGACCTTGCTCCGTTGTCCAAAAGGAACTTCATTAAAAGCGTGTAACAAGAGCGCTGATAGACCTGGAATCCCATAGTCTGCGTTATTATTGAGACTCTTTATTGGGAGTTCGACAGGCCCACGTCGTTTTGCGAATGGCGTTCATGCGGATTAATAAAACGTGACGGGATCTGCTCATTTTGCGAGTGTTCCCAATGCAGATTAATAAAACGTCCCAGAGATCGGATTCCTTAACGAAATTTCAGCCGAAGGTGGCAAAGCAGATAAATGTAACATATCGACATAGTTTTAACCCCAGTCGTATCGGATCGTACCGAGGGTCGTTAATTGACGATGAAAATTCGAGAATTCGTTCTCCCATGCGACTTGATTACAAAAGAGGTTATTTTCCCGTTCACCCCGTTATCTCTCTTCTTCGCTGCCATCTGCTCGTTGAATTTCCAGCACCCTATCTATGCCTGTTTGATGCCAACGCCCTGGTCCAAAGGCCTAGTCGTTTTCGAATACTTGGGGATACTCCCGGTGGTCCTCCTTTTTCTCATCCCCCTTGAAAATTTGGTTCGTGAGACTGGTGGAGCGCGCGCTCTATCGTCGATGCGGACTCCGTCGACCGGATAAAACGGTGCTTCCCACCAGCACTTGATACGAAAGGGCGATAGAAGCACCCCTTTTATCGCTGGCGTCTCTATCAGAGCCGTCCAACCTGAAACTACCACTTCTCCCATACAGTCACTCTGAATATTTCATTGACTGCCTCTGGCGAACTGGAAACCCTTCAAAACAATTTTTACGCGATGCAAGATATTCTCTCCGCTATGAAGACCAACTTTCGATGCTTCTTTGCAACCGGGATCAAGCAGACTGCGGATCCTATGTCTTTCTCATTCGCCAAAGCCCTAAAATTAAGACAATTTTAATTATCACTCGGTGATTCGTTCGACTTATGACTACGGCAAAATAACGTCCTGGGAGCTCGTAAAAGCTGATTACAAAATCCCGGTAAGCTCACGGAGCTTTCGACACCGCTATACTCGTGGCTTCGACATCAATGCACACCTAATTACGCATTATAGACGAGGTTGTTTGGCGCAGGCTGGTGGGATGCTTTGTCTACGAGTATGCAGAGAAATTTGAAATTCTCGTTGCAAATTCTAGCGCTCTATGCGTCAATAGCTGCAGCGTGTATGATCCTATGAAGTTAATTAACACGCAAAGCTTGCGGTTTCTCTCTCGCTCCCCATCGCGCCAATCTGTATGGGCGGCGTTTGTTTCTAAATACCTACATGTACGCCTGCCAATTGCTACTCCCTACATCGTCACACGAATCACCACCAACCCTCATTTTACCGTCGTAAAATTTTCTGCTCATAATAACGCGTAACATGAGCCAATGGAGGATAACTTTAGGGGAATGCGAACCTGTGCCTTACTTTGTTGAATAGGAGTTCCAGTCTTTCTCCTAACAGCCTCCTCCGCAACATGAGTCAATTTTGTAAATATCTTGTGCCTTTCTCGTCGTTCTCTGACTGCTTTTGATTTCTGTTTTGTTGGATTTTTTTTTTATTTCGTCACGGTAATTCTATCATTTACGATATTTACTTCCGGCCTGCAATCATGACGCTAGACAGGTTACCTTTTTCCTTCGAACTTTCTGAAACAGGATCGAACAGAACAGCAGCTGCGAGATTCCCGGAGGATAATCGATTGTAGCCGTCATAGAGCCAAAGCTGCACCGGAAGCTCTCAAATTTCAGCGTCACGTCCGTTATTTTGCAATCTATATAGGACACCCAGTACACGAGTGGCTGCTACTTTAACCTTTGAAACTAAAACTAATGAGTCTCGATATAATTGATCATTCTTTTTTATCAGTTTATTTTTTAGTAGGTTGGCTTGGTAAATAATGAAAAATAGTAACAAAGGTTTTTTTTCGGCAAACAACCTTGTATTTAGTCAAGGTTCAAAAAAAGTTCTCGTCTCTATTTTTACGTTCTTGTAGTCGACGAATCGTGTTATTGGAAATTATGATGAATTAGATCCAATATATAAACATTGTATAATTTTGAAGAATTGGTTTCTGTTGTGATTACGAAGATAACTTATTTTCATGTGGTATTCAATAATCGCCGGAACATATCAGCTAATGGAGTTTTCGGGAAGCAATGTGACCGTGATTTCATTTGGCAAGTCTCCAAGCATTGACTCTGCTGATAAATACCGCGGTCTCTAACTCACCGACTGAAGTCGTTCGTAATAAATTCGTAAATTAGGGAGAGTTTGTCTATCATAGAGAAAGGAAGAGACGGAGACGGATGATGTTGAAGTTTACATCGTTTGAATGCAACGAAAATGATTTATTTTTTAATTCCCGAAATGTTTTGGAGCAGACTTAAACTACGATAATAATCCAAGTATTCTTTTCAATCAAACTTTTCGATAATAATGAAAAAGAGAGAGAAAAAAACTCCTTGCATTCAAACGATGCAAACTTTAACCTCATCAGGAAGAGAGAAAGAGAGAGAGAGGAGGAGGGGAGAGGGAGAAACAAAGTGAGAGACAACTCAATAGCGAAAGTTAAACAATGGAATAACTCTCATTTGACTTTCTAAGTTCCAAACTGCATCCAGTCTACATCATTATACCCTTTACTTTCATAATCGATAGAAAAAAAAATCGTGTGCCCCATTTCAATTGTCTTTCGAACATGATTATTTCTCCTGAAAAAAAAAAAAAAATCATACAGGAAAACCTGACAAAAGAAAGCTCGACTGCATTTTAATCCGCCTCGAGTTATTATTTCTACGATTGGAGTTTTCATTCCTGCGTTTAGAAAATTACGTGGACCCAGTTAGTTCAACGTTTCGATATCCTTCATAGAGTTGTTTAATGCTACCGAAAGATAAAAAAGCAAATCCGTGACGTTGTACCGAGAGGTTTTCAGACGATGGCATAAAAACTAGTTAACCTCCTGTCGATAAATATAACTCCCCCCCCCCCCCCCGATCCTCCTTGTACGTTTTAGCGTAAAAAAATAATGGTCGGATGAAGTAGGAACGGAGCGTATTCATTTATTGTATATGTATATCTACGTATACGCCGAAAAATTTCTCTATTCACGTGAGATCGGATTTCGGTGTGGGGACAGAGAAACGGGAGGAGCCGGTATTGGGAATGGGAAGAGGATGATTCGATTATCGATAAAATCAGTTTGTAGAGTTACCAGTAGGAGAATATCAGCAGTCAGTATTTTCAGCGCTAGTATAGATAAAAGGTTCGGTGTACGATATATATACAGAACTAAAAGGCGCGGATAGTCGCGGAAAATCGTGCGCGACGCCATTGTTGAACGTTATTGTCACGTATGCGCGTTTCGATCTCGCAGTCTCGCTTGCCAACCCGTACGAATTCCCGCTTTCGATCCCGACCCCCTTGCCGTCCTTCTATCGGCCTCGTTGATTCTCAGGAGTTTTGGCATGAGGGAATATAGAAGTAGGACGCGGGGAAAGATGCGACAGGGACGATTTTATTTGGACAATCAACTCGAATCACGAGAAATGCCCTCATCTCTGGCACCTATTCACCGAATGCATTTACCAGCCAATCAACCCCACCGATATTCCGAAAAAAAACTCCCGCGTTGTTCATTATCACTTTTTTTTGTATCGTTCATTCGAGGTACGCCGGGGAACAAACATTGCGGTTTCCCGACGGAAGTCCCTCGGGAAATATACGAATGTTTTTTGTTTTTTTTTTTTCGTTTTTACGGAAGACATGAAAATTTCGAATAGGGGATGCTCGAGGAGAGATAAGGGAATGAAAAAAAAGGAATCTGAAGCTCAACTCTGTACTTTTGTAACATTGAAGTTGGTACCATTGGAGTACAACGGATTTTTTAAACAACTTTTTATTTCTTTTCTTTTTCTGAATTATATTTCGAAGTCTTTTCGTACATCGCTAAACGGGAACCCGCAAAAAATGTTTCACCAACTTTCATAGCTTGAATCTTTCCTTGAACGAAAGGACAGGGACGTTTGGGGAATGTGAAGAAAAGTACTTGAGTCACGAGACAATCTCTGACGTCCTGCAGTTTTAAAATCTCGATGAAACGTTTTCATCATTTTCACCATTTTCGTAATGCTAATTTGGAAGTTTCGATGTGAAATTTGACTAGGTCAATCTCTATATCCAGAATGAGAGTATGGAAGAAAAAAAAAATAAAAATTCATGATACCGAATGTTTGATGAACGAGGGTCGATCGGAGTAACACCGCTGATGCTTAATCTCATTGGAGAATTCCAAAGTCTGAGGTTCAGCCACAACCAGTAGTAAGGGTCAGCTTGTCGTCAGACCCTCGCTACAGCTTTGGTATACGATTTAGCATTACCGCTCGAGCCGCTCGAAAAGATAGACGATACCATTTTGGTTCTAACCCCAAATAGGTTTAAGCTCGAAACGTCGAAATTTCAAAATAAAGAGCAGTTCTCTTTGGATCTCCACTTAACGTGGGCAGTACGATTTCGCAAAATGATCAAATTTGGGATACCGAATGAATGGGTTTTTCGTGTGATCGGATGGGATTGAAGGAACGACGAGGAAGGTCAATCGGCCGAACGAGCTCCAATCCAGATTACGCAGGTACGTACGAATCGTACGAATTTAATTTAGTCGCATTGCAAAATTGTAATCTCATACTCGGGGACGGGATGGAAAATCCGCGCGGGCACAGTCGCCAAATGGCGGATTTAACGTCACGCTCGGGTGGGCAACGCGCTCGCAAATGGATGTTGAAAGGTGATATCGATGACGCAGCTATTAACGGTAATGGTTGACGTTTCGCACTTCGTTCTCGCTGCGTATATACGCTCTGTGCGATCCTCTCGTACCTTCCCTCATGCCTTTCCCAATATTTTAAGTTCTCTCGTCGCTCATCCTTTTTCGTTATTCGCTCGACGAAAGGTCGTCCGCGCAAAAATGTGTAAAGTCACTTTTACAGTCCGTTTGATAAGAGGATGTACGACGAAAATAAAAAACTATTCGCAATAAAATCTTTGTGCAAAAATACACACATACTACGTGATGTGAAACGCGACGCTTTATTATTAATAAGTGGTCCAGTCGCCACCTTGATTAATAATCTCCAAAAAGGAAGTCCAAAAAGTCTCCAAAACGGAACTTCATTGCATTGAGAATCATATTGACGTTTTTGCATCTTAAGGACGCGTCAACAAATTATGAAATTGTGTTCGATAGTTAACGCATAAAAAAAACTCAACGATGAACGTATGGCTGCACAAATACGATGATCCGTTCACTACACGTGCCTCGAAGAATGCCATGTTGATTCAATTTACTTCCACGTGTTACCTCTCCATCCAAACTCGCTTTCTCTCTCTCTCTCTCTCTCTCTCTCTCTCTCTCTCTCAATTCCTTCATCATTTTTCACTTCTCTTCCGTCCTGTCGTGTTTACGATCGCGGCATAAAAATATATAAAGCCTCCGTGCGACCGAGACCATCTCCTCGTGCTGTACTATATCGCCTCCTTCGTCCCGAAAGAACGAGATAAAATCAATTTACTCGCCGTTTTAACGTCGAGTTTGCATATCAAAGTACTACCGCGTATATGCAGCGGAAACGTATGCCCGGTCGCGTTGAAAAGAAAATTTATTACCCTCGTTAATATGTTTGGGGCGCCAAAGAGTTCGGCGCGAATTTACTGGCCACCCCGGATGATAAAACGGTTTATGGAATTTCCGGTGCTTTTTTTTCATATTCTTCTGTCGAAATTGTGCGATCAGCTAAAGTTGCAAGCACTAGAAATTCGAATAAGGACCCTTAGAATAATTTCGAAGGGTCTATGTTCTATTGGAAAATATGAGGGCGAATGTTGCGCCGGTTAATGAAATAAAAACGGTGTAATCAATTTTTCCGATGAAAACTACCAAAGAGATGGGTTTAGATATATTTTGAAAAATAGAAACAGCCGCGGTTCACTCATAATTGATGTCCCAATCGATCGTACATGTACGAACATTGCAATATTTTGTTCACTCCTTTTGTTTAGCAGTCTGTAAAAAATGCTCTCCGCATTCGCATTTTCCCATGTGAGCCCATAAACTTTTTAATAAACTCGCGGGAGTCTGAGGTACACGCTCGTCGTGAAATACTCGAGGGAGAATGAATTTTTTTTCTACGTTATCATTATATCTATGCGCTGTCCCTCTTCATATGAAAATGAAAATAAGAGTTCATTAAACTCATTGGTTTTTTTTTTTAATAATGTGGATGGAGATTCGTATTTCCAACCAGCGTCGCTTTGTGCCTCAAGTACCAATTGAGAAAGGAGCATCTCTCCATTATCAGCTCCTTTTCATCAAACGGGAAGGAACGACTACGATTTTTCTCGATATTAATATTAATTAATAATATGAATAATAAATATAATTCATTGAATCGAAGGTCGCCGTGAAAAAATAATCATTTATATAAAAATGAAATAACTCGTTGAAATATTTCCTCTCAAAACTAATCAATCAATCAAACGACGTAACGAATCAACAGACTAATCGTCAACATCAATAATCGCGTTTCACATTGTTACTACGAATTGCCGAGCTTTCAATTCGAATTTACCACGAGTAAACGCGACAGTTCGGAAAGAGGAGAAACGTAGCAATGCGGCAGAAGTAGAAAAAGGGATTCCATGCATGTTTCTTCCGAAGAAGTTTGCCGCATCCGAGTCCAAACACGAGCCTTTAACTTGTGCACCTTAACGTACTCTCGTTGACTTCGTTCCTTCTAATACAGGCTTGGACTCCATGAGCTTGAAATACGTAATAGGTACCATCCCCCTCCCCACCCCCTACTCTACTTGCAGAGTTCAAAGCTTTGTTTAGACGTAATCCAATAAATTACTGGACCACGAAGGGAGCTTTGTCCGTGAAACAAATAAGTAAGTTGGTGGGGATGGTGAAGGGAGACTGCACGGAGTGGAAGATCCTGGCAGTCTTGCAGAGGGAACAGGGAGTGAGAGGTAGACAGAGAGAAAGATAAAGAGTGAGATGGCAGCTGAAAGAAACGGAAAGACCGAGAAGACGAAACGAAGCTTCGGTTGCAAACACGATACCCTCTTATTGGTGAGATTCCAAGAACTCTGCCGGACTGACGTATTGTTCATTTAATCCATTGTTCAATCCACCGCCGCACTCATGAATGAGGCTCTTCTACGGGGTATGAGGATCGATACTCCAGGGATTCGATTGAGGGCTTGACAAAAATTATGGCGACTCGTGATTGCCGATTTTCCATTATTTCGCCCATTTTCATCCGGTAATCCCGAGGCGAATCCGCGCTCTCGTTACCTCGGGCGATAAGACTATAGAGGGAAAGAAGGAAGAGTGATAGACAAGAAGGATCATTGGACATTATCGACGGGGAGGACCTTCCTCGTTTCCAGGCTGAAGGACGTTATCTTGGGACGGCCATCAGGGGATGCTTCAATCGAGGTTGACACTTCTCAAGATCCCTGTTTTCTGATCTCAGCGTTTAATGGAGCAAAGACCAACTTTCAGGTCTCCCGGATCGAAGTTGCAGTTCACTCCGAAGTAGACAAGGTTTGAATTTTTGACCTCGTCACTCTCCGTATTTTCGATGTAAATAAAACGGGACGAATCGTTACCCGTTACTCGCCAAATACTGAGGGAACACCGGAAATGCAAACACGAGCTGACAGGATGTCGGAATATTGCGAAAAAAGGGAACGAGGGTTCGAGCAAGATGAAGATTCATTGTTGGGGAGTAGGTCAGGCAATATTCGTAACGGGAGCGAAAAGAAATACGGTAGGGACGCTAGGGCGAAACATTGGGGGAATTGAAGTCATATACGGCGGAAGAGTGAGGAACTTTGGCACAGAGAAGAAGAGGGGAGAGTACGAGAGATTGAGATAGACCGAAAGGGGAGCTCCAGTTCAGCTGATCTATTCAAGGATTCACCGAGGTAAATTAGAAGGGTGTCCAGAGTTCGGAGAATCAATTGTCAACCGCAATTCCCAGTTGCGTTGGACGGAAGTACGGGTCTCCAATTCTGGCCTGCGTTGGTCCCTGATACTTTCTCTCTCTCTCTCTCGCATCCCTCCGGTTGAACGGGTCCGTGTGCCCTAAGGGTGACTAATTGCCGTAATTCCTATCTCGGCTGTTCTGCCGGCATGATTGGAAGTGGATTGCTACTCGCGGAAATCGTGAGGCAAGCACCAAACCACCGAGAGAACCTGACTACATACTATTACCCCCGAGTTTCGTGCCGATTTCGGGCCATAGGAGCTTTTCTATACAGTACCGGGATACAAAGCAGCCATGGTCTGCATCTGATCATATAAAAGGTTGAGCTTGGCGGAAACCGATAAAGCGCGCAAAAAATATTTATTCACCCTCGACGAGTGTGATTGGCTCCAACCGACCGATTTTCATTCCAGTCCATTTCCATTCGCTTCGGACCAACCTTTGTGTTTTAACCCTTTGTAGCTAGCAGGAATCGAAATAAACTTGCCTTTCGCTCCCGATAACTATCTTTTTTACAGAAAGAACTTTTGTGTACGCACTAATGATAACAATGAACGATAGGTATAATGGGTAAAGTTGCATTTAATTTTTTGTCAATTGTATAAATGGTTCGCAAATGTTTTTTTTTGCATTCAAAATAATACGAGCGAAATGTATATTAAAGGAAATGGAAAACAGCACCAGCTGTTTCATCTATTTTAAAAAACACTAAGGGATGTTCTGTTTGTTATGTAAATTTTTTAAACGGTTTTTGAAAGCAATTTTCAAGGGATATTGAAACCACTAATTTTTTACATGCTTATAGTTCGCATAGTTTTTTTTAACCATTTTACTTTTCGATGAACAGCAAAAGAAATTTCCAGTATTTTAAAAAACAATAAAAACTTTCCTATTTTTTAATTTTTATTTTTTATTGACTTATAAGTGACTTTAGTAACTGAACTCCGACAACGGATTTCCGAAAGATTAAAGAAAAAGTCATTCCTGTTTACTTATTTTTGTTTAACAATGGAAACGTCAATGTCAGAATTTTTACAGAAAATTTTTGTAATTTATTTGAAATCTCACAATTTTCAGGTCCCAATCAAATAAGGTTTGCATCTTCGTACCGAAATGAAAATAAAGTTTTTTTCAATAAATCAATTTATATTTTGTCGATTCGGACTGCAAAATCCACTGAAAGATTTTCACCTATCCCGCTTAAAAATTTACATTTTCAATGAGCCCAAAGAAGGCTAGTGACAACAATAAATAAGTCAATTGTCTTCAGTCAGGTTTCTCCGAAGCTCGCAATCGAATCGAATAAAACACTCGGTTATGGTTGCTTCGAAAAAATGTGATTATTGCATCAACGTCGAAGCTTCGTCGCGACGAATTATTTATTGACTTCATGAAAAAATGTTTGCCCTCTGTGACTTACGAGCTTTTTCAATTCACTGGATTTTCAGCGATGTCTCGAATGCACCATACGTAAGTGTGTGTGTGTACATTACGACAAAATTCCAGGCTCTTTTATGTCGATGGATTCGCCTTCAGCATTGAAACTTTCTTTCGGCGTTAATGCTTTCCATCCGTCAGCCATTTCTCAACTATCCTCGGTCTGTCTCACACCCCCCACCTTCCGCCCTGGTCCCGAAGGGATGAAAAGAAAGCGAGATTGATGGCATCGTATATATCGAACGATCGGTCAACTCGTGCTTTTTCTCCCACCCCCGCGTATCTATTTCTCTCTCGAATCTCATTACCGAGTCTCCGGAGAGAGTGGCAACGAAAACAAAACGAAACAATTTTTTTCCGATTCGAAACTTTTTGCAATTTCAAATGAGATTACATGATCAATAAATTTATCTACGGCGAGGCGAAATATGCGAGCTATATTTCTGTTTAGTCAGCGTCTGTTGGGTGGTAAGGAAAAGTAGCAAATTGCGTATCCATTAGTAATGTGAAAAAGACGGGAAGAAACAAAAACGACGAGTGATGAAGAAAACGAGATACAGTGGTAATTTGAGAGGGTTTCCACCCTTTTTTTTATCCCTCGGAAGCTTGCTCGCAAACATGTTATTAATAATCCCTTCCTTTGATATTTCCAAGCCCATCAATCTTTCCATGACGGACTTTTTCGTCACACTGGTGAGTTCAGTTGCATCAGTCGTATATAAAATATACTCCCAACAATGGAAGTACGGGGTGGGGTAGAAAATCCGAACTTGAATTGACCAGAAGGTTTAAAATTCCGAATTTCAATATTGTGAAACTAGAAATTTCGTAAAGCTTTTGCTGGCATGAACTTTAGGGAATTAATAGTTTTAGAATATTAAAATTCGGAATTTTAAGCCTTCCGGTCAATCGCAGTTTGGGTTTCCTACTCCACCCTGGAAACACGGGAAAATCTGTACGGGTTAGTCTGAAGTATACTACAACATATTCTGAGATTCATTTCAATGAAACTTCTTCTATTTTATGGTATATGTTCGAATGGCTGTGGTCAGTAGAATTCTCGGTGTATTATAGAACAAAAGTTTAGTTAGTAAACAATGTGTGCGCGCACAGCGTTTCCGTTGGGGTTTTTCGGAAATTGTGGGGTAGAGAAAAAGATTGTTTTGTTTGAACATGTACTCAGCGCTGTTAACCTACGCCGTGTTGCAATTAAGAAAAGTGAACTTTTATTCTAGTTACAAAACTATCTATTCATTTTCGTTTGCGGTCGTATAGACTTAAAAAAACAATGAATATAATAATTTTATTGTTCCTTTTTCAAATTGAGATATTATTGGATTGATGTAAAAGAATAGTCGAAATTGTCGAACATTCATTGAGTTTTAAATTGCATAATTGACACGCCAGATCTTTTTTGTATTCATTGTTTTCATTGTCATCCAAAATCATGATTGGTAGATTTGATATGTTGATCGCTAGATCAAAATTATAGAAAATATCTGCGTTACTTCCGTGGTTCTAATGTGACGAAAAAAATTCAGGATTTAAAGAATATAATTTACGTTGCAAGCTTCGCTGTCATGAACAATTGAGAAATTATAGTTCCTGATGAAATTGTAATATGACGGACCATTAAAATAAATTTAAAAATCATAGCTTTGTAATAGAGGGATTATTCAAGATTTTTATGATATAGTTATGAAAATGATGTTTTGAAAAACGTTAAGGAAGTATAGCTCGCGTTTGAAATGACCCATCGACGTTCCAGCAGCATAAAAATTGATCCAACCGTGACAAAAAAAATCTCACTGTCATATCAAAAGACGCTCTCTTCTGTCTGCCATTCGTTCGTATTTTCTTGCTTCTACTCTGTTCCGAGGACATAAAAATTGATCACAGTAAATTCTCAGGAGCTAGGCAAGCGACGTGGAAATTTTGCGTTTGAATATGAAGAACTTTTTATTGCGAACATGAGAGCTCGTGCAGCCTTTCAACATTTTTTGTTCTTTCTCTCTGTTTGATTCGGTACTGTCTGTTCTTGTCATCTCAAGCGTAAGATGGACGAATTTTTATGGCCAAAGGACGAGAAACTCTCCACGTCAATCATGCATTCCTTAACGAGATGAAAGAAGAACATAAAAAGTTTTAAAACAGACATCCATGTCCACAAACTCCTCATCTTTCTCTTTGACGTTTTAACCAATCAACTCTTCCTGGGAAAAAATATTTTCGCATGAGGGATGCAGAGAGAGAAAAATAAATTTGTGCGCTTTGAAAACGCACGTAATTTTTCGTGCTTTTATTTCGAAATGCTAAAGTTTTCTTCATGACTACGCCCACTCGCATTTTTGTCAATTTCTTTGATGTAAAGTGAGGCTTTTCGATCTGGCCGGTAAAATTTAATCTCTCATTACGCTTGTGCTTTCCCAACCCTGTTTTCCTTCTCTCTCTCTCTCTCTCTCTCTCTCTCTCTCCCTTTCGTTCAACCTCTCGCTTTGTCTGGCCTTCGTTCGCCAGTCGTTAAAGCCGAATCAGCGAGGCTTTTGTGTCTATCGATTTCCTCATTTCATCTCCCACGATTCTTCGTACTACAGCAAATATTCCACTCGAAAGAACGTTAAAAATCATATTTAAAAAAAAAAAAAAAATCTTGTGGCCTCGGGGATTGTCCCGGAAGGTTGAAAAATATTGCTCTAATCTTCGTTAGTGAGGTTTCATTAAAATACACGAGGAATGTTTAAAGCGCGTCCAATGAAAAATTGAGCGACGAGAACGTTCTGTCTCGTCGTATCGCGTGACTACCCTGATGCTGGGAAATTCTGATCCATCCTTCCTCACATTATTCTCGTATATATTGACAACGCAAATTAACTCGAAGAATTTCGTCATAACATAAAAAATGCAGATGGAATTTATATTGCCACGATAAATCGAATATTTCACACTAATTTTATTTATAATTTTATATGACCAGATGTGAAGCAATTCTTTTGGGACGATCGAAAATCATTTCTCACATAATTTTTCACATCATACCAGAATCGATAATAGTTGAGGAAATTACTTATTTTTTTCATATTCGAAGAAATATCTAGACTATTCTCTTGTTAACAAGGGAAAAGGGGAAGAAAAAAGGCTGCACTTATCGGATGTCCGTTTGTCCCGGGAATCCGAGTTCCTTTTCTCAAAACAGCATTCAAGTGGATGTTAACCCCCCGCGATCGGAAAGTTTGCGAGTAATGGCTTTGCTTTGAAATCCCATTGACTTTGTAATGAAGCAGAACCGTATTACAAGTACGAATGCACGCATAAATATATTCATAGGAAAAGGATATCTTGAACTTGTTACGTCTGTGCAGTTTTGGCTATTAGCACATCCAGTTTCACCGTGACCTCTGTGGAATAACTTTTACGTAAGTAGGGTTGGAGTTCGCATCGTTGGAAGGCAACGAAGTTTTTTTTTTGTTTCAAGTTCTTATTCCGATAGCACAAAACCGTATTTAACAGATTTGTTGTAAATCGCTAAACAAGAATTTCAGGAAAGACGTTTCCGAATTTCATTTCTTAAGTGTGATGAAAGACTTTTGGTAAATTAATAAAATACGACTTTCTTCGCTGCGGGTGAAAACTTCAATATCATTCACAAAAACACGGTTAGATCGATCTGGATACTTTTACAGACATTTTCGAGGTTTGTTATAAAAATAATGTGACTTTTCGAATTTCGTAGGCTGCGTCCATTCGACTTTTAATTCATTCTTGTTATGTTGACATTATCAGCCATTTGTTATATTCAGTTTGTTATCGCATATGTTTGTTTAGGAGAAAATTGCGTGCTATAAGGATGATACTCGAAATCGAATTTCTATAGAATAACTTTACAAAACGCGTATAATCTAAAAATCCTCTTTTGATATAGTCTCGAGAAATTCTTTACGAACCAGAGCGAGCGAAAGCAGCTTGAGCAAACCACAGAAACGCGAGCGATGAGAAGCTCATGAACATCATCCTATGGTGAAGTTCAAGTTTATAAGCTGTCTTACAAACCAAGTGAAAGCTCTACGTGCTTTCTCATAAATCGTTGGCCCCCCTTTACTTTCTTCATATATATATTTATGATATTAATACGGAGTATACTTATTCTCCCTTCAGGGTAAGTCCATAAGGGCTTAGCCCATAAGGACTTACCCTTACTGAGTGTGAGAGACGTTTCCGAAAGTTTTGACCGCGCCTCAATAAAGAATTTTCAACGGCATCAATATACCTGTAGTTTTGCCGGCTTAACATGAATTCTCTTAACACACAACACGTTAAATTTGAGAATAACAGGTGCCAAGTTTTCTCAGTCTCTTTCATTTTGCGATCTTTAGAAGATTTCGAGAAAAGCCTGAATTCTTGTATTATTAGTTGTGGCTGGAAAAGTACTGCGAAGTGATGATTCGAATATTAAACTTATTTTGAAAAAATAATATTTTAAACAAACAAGTAAGATGATTGGGAAATTGTTGAGTCATTTATCGGTACGTACATTCACAAAGTACGTACATTAAGTGTACTAAATTTCATGAAAATGAGTAAATGAACGAAGAATTTACTATAGAATTCATGAAAGGCTTTTCAACGTGAAGCTTTCGATGATGCACTTGATTTTGGCCACTCCGTTGATTTGACACAGAAGAAACTATTTTCTTCCTGTCAATAATTCACAAAGAAAACGCGAGTAAGAAGAACGTTTGTTAAGACGCCATTACCATGACACTGAAAAATATTACTACTAATATTACTATAATAAAAATATTACTAAAAAAGATTCTAGTCATTTCGGTCATTGAATATCGATAAATCGTATCAATGCACCCTTTCCGATTACATAGTTTCGAGGAAAACGCATTTAAAGAATCGTTTGATATTCTCCTTAAATTTGAGTTACCTGAAAGGACGAATGATTTTTGAAAATTTCCACATTAACCTAACTCTTCAAAGGATCCCGAATAATTTCTCATCCGATGGGTTGTTTAACACTCGCGATTCTCGTACATTCGCCATTATACCCATCAGACTATATACAATAGTAGATATAAATAAACGTAGAAGTGAAACGGAAATAACGAAGAATTTGCAAAACTAAAAAACCATGGAGGGTATCCAGATGAAACAGGCTAAAACGAGACGTGCGAATCCAATTTGGAAGAGTGTCGGAGTGTCAAGCTCTGCTGCCGTGCCCTGCATGTGAGTCAGGAACGAATTCGCGGAGGTACGCAAGCAGATTTTTCGCGTATCCTCCATTCCCTCCACTCCAACCCTACACCCTAGACAATTTGATGCACAATGACGTCGTCATAAAAAGAAGCTCGACCGTGTTGGAACTCGTTCCCGAGATTTGAAAAAGTAATTTTTCGATCCGGCAGAAAGGGTCATGTGTGTTACGCGTCACTTGCATTAAGTCGTGAAAGAACAGGACGACGCGGAGGGCTTGGGTGATGAACAAATTCAGATTCAGCTGGGCTCTCAATGAACCCTGTTACCCGCTCTTCAGGTGTTTAAGAACTTTGTACCTGAAACTCGTTACTCGTGGACGTTATCGATCCTCGGCTATCTCGAAACGATGCAGAAGAGAAAGAGACAGAGGGGCACAGGGAAGCCTGGGACGTTGGGAAGAACAAAGCCTCGACACCTTTGCCGTGGAACTTGCTGCATTATACGTCATGTCTAACAGCCGCTGAACAATCGCCTCTGGCACACTGTCTATACTTCTCCGACACCTGGGCCAACTCAATTGCATGCCTCTTCCGACTGTGCCACAACGCCGACTCGAACAAGGTTGCAACTTACCCTCGGGCGAATATGCGTTCAAAAAACAAGATCGTTGAGTAAATATTTGTTCGAAACCGCAATGGCGTATTTTTTTGTCGTTGTCGTTTCATTTAGTGACGGATTTTTCAGTGTGTCTTGACAGTCCTGTAATATAATGGAAACAACGACGGAAATATTGAACACTACAGTAACTGTTATTATTATAATTATTATATTTATATAATTATCATAAATACGAAAATAAAAAAGACGAGAGTGATGATGTAGGAAGATCTTCAATCTTAAAGGAATGACGAACACGTTCCTAGCCACATTGAAATTTCAAAATCTTATTTCTCCCACACTATTCAACCGCTTTGCATGAAATTTATTGTGTATATGCAGGACGCTTGCTCTAAAAATTTTGAAAATAATTGTGCAGGTTGTGGTACCATGAGAGCAATTGCGAGCTACGATCCATCGTATTGCACTTTCACAAATTTCCCGAGCATAAGCCTCTCAAGCGGTCAAAAGTACACATGTTGAGCTTTGTTTCGTCTATTTTGATGAAGAAATAGCGGAGAAATTGGTTTTCGAGATTTTTCACCCAAATGTACCATCAGAGCTCAAAATCATATCGACCATCAAGAAAATTCAGTTAAACGATTTTCTCACTGGCGGCGTAGCGGCTCGCATTCTCCATTCTTACCGACTGCGCTTGCATCCTTCCGAACAATCAATATACTTTTTGACTTGGCACTTGTCACTTTTTCACTGCGCTAATTCGTAACCTCCGTCGCTACGATAGCTACCGTAATCTGCAGCAGGCAAAAATGTCCAAAAAGTATACTAGAATGGGTTTTCCCATTTTCCCAGTCTAATTTTGCACTTTCGGCAAAAACTCTGGCAGATTCAGAATCAGCGGAAAATTTCCGATCAAATACATCCTCTTTAAAGTTTAAAAATGGAAAAAAAAATTTGTCGTCTTCCCCCGGTCACTTTGCCAGAATCTTGAAAATCACGGAAATTCAAAAGGTCGTAGGATGACCTTCCCGTAAGCTATGGGGATTCATTTGGTGAGTTTGGAAAAGGTTTTTGCCTAACTTAAATAATGGCGTTGGATTCGTATCGATATCTCTAATAGTTTTCCCGGAAAGTTCACTTGAAATATCGCAAAAAAAGAGGCAAAGGGGTATGTATGGAAAAATTTGCGAAAATCGATGGTCCAACTTTGAAATTCTGCCAAAAATCGGAAAATCATCGGACTT
>JAPYZI010001182.1:0-93892 GCA_030523105.1 Ophioninae sp. A BG-2022a | reverse complement strand
GAAGAAAAAAAAAAGGGAGGAGAGAGGCGACCAGAGGGGAGAAAAAAAACGTAGAGCTCGCGGCGTGCTCGGCCAACGCGTATATATATCCTCGCATGAACGAGAGATGGGGACACGAGCAGAGAGGGCGTACGGCCTTGCCAGTTCCGCTTGCCTCTCTCCGGGTATCGAGAGATTTAGAGAAAAAGACGGAACGAGCAAGAATGAGAGGGAGAGAGAGATAGAGAGTGAGAGGAAGAGACGGAGAGAGAGAGAGAGAGAGAGAGAGGAGGGCCAGCAACGGTAGAGCGAGGCCTCCAGAGGGAAAAACGAAAAGAGCGAGAGAGGACGTTGGAGCGGGAAGCACGAAGCGAGAAAGAGAAGAACGGAAAGCGGATAGAGATAGAGTGAGGTGAGAGAGAGAGAGAGAGAGAGGAAAAACCTCGGAGGGAAAAGCATAGAGAGAGAGAGAGAGGGACGGAACGATTCAGACGAAAAAGCACAGAGAAAGAGAGAACGGGAGAACGAGAGAAGAAGAGAAGGAAAAGCACAGGGAGGGAGAGCGAGAGAGAGAGAAAAAGCCTCGGAGGAACAAGCAGAGAGAGAGAGAGACGGAAATTCGAATGCCCCGTGGGGCTTTTGCTGCATACATAACCCCGGCATATCCCGCACCCGTTGATCCGCCCGAGCGAACTCGCGCGACGAGTGCGATGTTCGGAGAGGGAGGATGAGGATGAGGAGGAGGAGGAGGAAGAGAAGGAGACCACGCGTGCACGTATATCGCGTATCGTATTTCTCTCCGCGCGGCTCTCCCGCTCTTGCATTATTAGGTAGCTTGCCTGATCCGTATAACCCATACCTGCTCATATACGTATATATATATATTTCCGTTTGGTCACGTATATAACGTGGAAAACAAAAAATTGTTGCATCGCCGAATTTTTTCGACGAAACTCTCGCACTCGAGGGGACCATTCTTTTTGGGAGTTTCTACGGATAGAAGAAATTCGAATAGGTCGTGTGCGCCTGTCAGAGTGGAGTGACAGCTGGAAAAAATGGTACCAGCTGTATCTTTTCGATTTATCGACGTAATTTTTGGATTTAACGATTTTTGTTTTTGAATTTATCGATTTTTATTTTTAAATTTATCGAATTTTATTTTTGAATTTATCGATTTTTATTTTTGAATTTAACGATTTAATTTTCGATTGAGCGATCCAGTTTTTAGATATATCGTAAGTTTATCTTTCTTATAAGAAACCTTAAACAGTTAACTTTCTATCTATAATTCCCCCCACGCGTTGGCTCGTCCCCTTCAATTTAAGTCGGCTCGATCGACGAACGATTTTTTCACATTCTCACAATAAACTAACCTCTTATGAGGTATGAGGAATTCCATCGTACCTCAGGTATGATGGAATTCCGATTAATTTCACCAAATTCTGTCAAATTCCGTCTAAATCTTAATATTTTTGTTTCAATTATTTTACACGGCTTTTTTATGCCATATTCACAAAGGTGGATCAATAAGAATTCTATTTTCTTTTTTTGTTTCATTTATTTATACGTATTAAAAATGGAACCCAAATATCCGAGTTCGCCGATGAGAGTACGAGTTTGGATAACCTAAAATATCGTATGCCTTTCTCTCTCTCGCTCTTTCTTTTTCCTTCTTCGTCTGTAATCTCCCGGTCGTATTTTGCTCGTGTGGGTGGAAAACATCGACGACGCGACACTACAGCGATACTGTATAACGTATAAAAAAAAAGCGAGTCATTAACGGCGTGACTCGACGCCGCCACAGCAATCGTCTATCCTTGTTCCACGAGTGCTTTCCGTCTCTCGCTCGCGTTCCATCGGATATGCGGTACACGGCAAGCCTGGTGGGAAATTGGACCCCTGCAGTTAAAGTGGACTACTCGCCTTATCATTTCGAGTACTTCTAGACGTCAATTCGCGGACTTTCCATTTGTTGTCGCTTTATTTGAATTTGAATTGGTCTTTTTTGTATATCGATGTCCAATCGATTATTGGGGATTGATTGGATGATTCGTCGAGTTTGTTTAATAACGTAGAAGTTTAATAGGCTTTTTCAAGTATACCAGATGACTTGGATTAATTAATAAATATGGTGATCACTCCCGTTACCCTTTAGGAATAAAATCAGTGAGGTCTTGAACATTCGAAACTCCGTGAACTCCGTGAAGAAGTATTTTTCGGAGTCATTGATTCCGGCGATGACGTATGGAACTCTGTAAACAAAAATCTTCATGAATAAATGTCGTCGTGTCTCCATGTTCATCACGAACAATCGTCATCAGGATTTCTCTCTGAACAAAGATCTTCGTGCTTTTCATGATTTCCATGATGCAATGATGTACAGAAAAATATTTGTTTCCTTGAGATCACCGTAATCTCTACTATATCGATTATTTAACAAACTCCGTGAACAATTTCCATTAATTTTTGGTAATTCGCACGAATCCATAATCATTTTCAAGCTATCCATGATATTCATTCCTCTACTATAGCTGTCCAGATTTCAATGATCCCTATGACACAAAGAATTGTTTACCAATTTACATCTCCTTTTTTGGAGATCCCGAAATCTAGACTCGAGACCGAAAAGTCAACTTCGACAATTTACCGTTGACATTCGGGTTACGAATTGAAATTTCTATTTCGTGGCTTTTACGTTACAATTCGTCACCTAACTCAACAGATTTTTCCCAAGAGTTTCATTAGAAAATGGTAAGGCTGATAATGGCGGGAACGAGATTTTCAGGACGTTTCAAAAGCTTTCAAATTCCCTCGCTTCCGAAGAATCAAACGGAAGTTGCAGTTTTCACATTCCGTACGAAAGCTGCAGTGTGGATTTGGGGTTTCGTTTGAAACGAGGTACCCTGTACAGTAGCACGGTCTTCGTCGTACTACCCACGCCCCACTACCCTTCACCATGCTTGGTTCCCTTCCGTCCTCCTCGAACTCTCTTCCACCGCGTGTTATCGCGCTGCCTACGAGGGCGGCCATGTATATTGATATACATATAGCCAAAGGTAATTTCGTACCCGTTACGAGGTGTTGGCTACTACGCGTTCACTATTCCGAACACATACAAAGATTTTTCAAAATTTCAAATTTTCAAAGTGAATTCAAAATTCACTTTTATACGTATATACTATTATATATTTATACATTTGTACGAATACGTATGTGCCATTTTTATCTAATGGAATGAATTATAACCCCTTAATGATAACATTGAGGGTTTACTCTTCTGGGAGCACGCTAGAGTTAAGGGTATTCAAAATATCAGTTTGAAGGAACAAGAAAGAAGATTTGATTAAAAGGTTTTTTTAATTAAAGATATTTTTAAAAATTGATTTTTTTTTTAAATTAAATTAATTAAATTAAATTAAAAGATTGAAACGTTTTGAATAATTGCTTCTAAAGGCATTAATAAAACTGTGTCTCAAATTTTCATTCGCATTTATTAGTAATCAAAGAAGTTGCTTGAATTATAAATACAATCGAAACCACTTAAAACTACGTATCGGATATGACGACGAAATCTGGAGGTCGCCATTACGGTTTTCATTATAATAATATCGCTTGTAACGACTATCGGCTATCACGCCTCTGCGATGATTTCAAGTTCATCGTAAGCGGTTTCGACTGTAATTTCGAAGTGAAATTCGGTTTTAATATTCTCATATGTTTGAATTATTAATATTTTTAATTACGCTTCTTTATGCTTGTTACATCGTTTTAATTATTACTTAATTATTATTATTAATACTTTCAATCACTTATATTTTTATATACGTCTATAATTATATTTATAACTATCACAGTTAAGAGTTGTTTAATTCGTTGAGGACCTCTGATGTTTTTTCGCAAAATACATCAAATTTGGTAGACTCGATCGTTCTTATTTCGTTAATGCGTTTCAATCGAGACAAAAATTGTTCAATGTTTTTTTCGATTTTTCAAAGAAACGTGGCATCATAATTTCTAATAGTTAATAAAAAAAAATAATGTTAAAAAGAAAACCGTTCGTCGAAACATACATATTACTTCACTAAATAAATATTCCTCTTCATTTTTACATACCTCAAACTACGAATGGTTTTTTTGAAATATTCCGACCGCTGACGTCTTACGATCCTTGAAATGACGAAAATGGATTTTTTCATTATTGAACATGTTGGCGCGCGAAGAGTACCGGGTCTCTTTGAGAAGAGAAAATATGGATCAACTTTTAACATCTCCAGAATATCCACCCACTGGGTCTCGTTGCCCCTTCTTCGACCCTTCATTTTTCGCCTCCTCGACCACCCAGCAAACACGTAATGTAGCCTGTACCTACGCACGTACGTGCCGGATAATAATCCGCGCTGCGACAAGGAAAATCGAGCGAGGGCGTTGCAATGGAGAAAACGATCGCCTCTGAGACTCGTTTCCGTGACCGTCAGGCTCGTTGACTGCATGCCCCAATAGTCAAGCACGATGGAAACGTAGAAACGCGTTCGCTTTGATACTTAACGATACAGACACGTCCGTGTGATATCGTTGTCGCCAACTATGCGACCAGTCTTTCATATGATTTTTTCATCATTGGAATGAGCTTCTTCGCCCCGAGTTTCAAAATCCCAAACTTTTAAGTATTACTAGACGTACTAGGTGCAGTAAAAAGAAATCCATTCTTTTCTGGACTTAACCAATCACAAAACTGTTGCAAAAGCGTGTTTAATACGAAGTCTCATCTTTTTGACGCCATCTGGAGTAAGTAACTTGATCGGACTTATCCAAGGCAAGATACAGGTAACTGAAGCCATTTATTGAAAAAATCATGGATTTCTTTTTACTACGCCTAATATGTTCAAACAAAAATGCTGAAAGATGTGGAAATTTGAGGACTCGCAGTTCCCGATGGAATGATAATACATGAATTATTTTACAATTTTTTATTAAATATGTTAATAGTTATTGATATAAACTTCAGCAGATGTTTATGCTTGTGCAATGTATGGACCTGAATCGCTAAAAATTTTGAATATATTTTATCATCTGGGTTTTCGATCAAGCGGTTGATTGGGCTGAGTTTCGAATAAATGGACTTGGTTGTTGCGGTTTGACGGATAATCTATAAAAAACGAAGATTCAGATCAAACACGATATATGTTGCGACGTTAGGCTGACGCCGGGCTACCGATAATTAAAGTTGCGTTCTCGATGTTCGACCCAGTCGTACACGTTGGAGGTCTTCAGAATGTTGTGTATTTCGTTGAATTACAATTACAATTCCGTTTGGGTTCGAGTTGTGGTCTATTTGAGTTAGATTTGGGTTCCTTTTGGGTCATAGTTGCGATCCGGTTGAAATTACGTTTCGTTCGGGTTAGAGTTCGGTCCATTCGGGTCGGGGTCGGGTTCTGTTTGGGTTAGAATCGGGTTTTGATTAGCAATGAGTTTCGATTTGGATTAGAGTTGGGTCTCATTTGAGTTAGAATTGGGTTTCGATTTGGATTAGAGTTGGGTCTCATTTGGGTCAGAATTGGGTTTCGTTTATGATTAGAGTTGGGTCTCATTTGGGTCAGTGTTGGGTACCGTTTGGGTCAGAGTTTATTTCTGTTTGGGTCAGTGTTGGGTTCTATTTTGGTTAGAGTTTCCTTCTATTTGATTTAGTGTTTGTTTGGGTTAGACTCAACTGTCGCTCGTTGGCCCTTACCGAGCGAGATACAATTTGCTTTCGATTTTTCAGCTTGGATAGGAATTCCGTTTTTTACGTTCGTGATGCATTACTCGAAAGCCGTAACCTCCCTGGACCTTCCTCCATTTTCGGAATTACAAGAAACATTATTTGTCTCGATATACGATATATAAAATGACATTTCGCAAAATAAATTTAAAAAAATATTCAATTTCAAGAAATTCTCGATTTCGGCCTAGACGTTCCTGTCTCCGTGATTAGCGACAGTTTTCGTAAGATAATTTAGATGACTCCCAGATGAATCGCGTCTCCTCTACCACAATCCACAACCCGAGCGGACCTGCTGTACCTTAATTTATTCCTCTTCGTACAAGTGCATCCAGTTTAGTCCGGCTATGATTTCGGCGATGGAAAAATCCTTGCGGTCTCCGGATTCGCATAAAAGTTACGTGATTCCCATGAAACAAAAATCATGAGGTTCTCCAGTTCCGAGGACGATGATTCATGGTTGACTTACCTCGACCCCAGGTTATACCGGTTGAGAGTTCCGGTGAACCGAAAGTTTCTAGCGATTTCCAACTGTGACCGTGCTCGTACCAAGTTTTCGGACATGTTCTTGAATTTTGGTGAGAAAAGAAATTTCCTCGTTACAGTGTATGACTTGAGCATTGAAAATACGAAATTCGCGTATACTTCGTTGGCCTCCGTAAATGCCGTATGTAAATTCGTGAGTCGAACAAAAAGAACAGTGCACGCTTTCGTACAGACTTCGACGCTTGTGTGCTTTCTCATATACACATAAACAAGTCACGTTTTTCTCGCTGCGTGCCAGTCATGAATAAGTTCAATAGTGCCGCTTCTACAGCTCTCCGAGTACACCCAGACTCCTGCGTGTGTACACACACCGAAACCTTTTATCCATAGCTTTGTAGAGGGCGCTATCGGTCTCTTTCTCTTTTTCTCTCTCTTGTTAAGGTCCTCTCTGTCTCTATCGTACGCGCCGTCTAGCTTCTCCGTTCTCTTGTATCCTACCGCTTTCTCTCTCTCTTTCCAAATGGGATACGCGGCATGCGTGTCATCCGCGAGCCGCGACTTGTCGCGCCACTCGCTTATCTTAGCGTCGATCTGCACGCGAGATTATGGCTCGCTGGCATTCGTGCCAGCGACACCTCTCTCGTTAGAACAATATATGTTTATTTGCGCGCCTCTGTGTGTGTATTGATAAATGGCTTGATACGAGGACCGTTTCTTTTGGCCTAAAAGTACCATTTTCGTGGACCGGATATATCATTTTTATGGTCAAACTGCACCGTCCACGAAGTCTCGCAGAATCTTACTGGTATACCAGTGGCACTTTTAAAATGTACCAGTGCCATATTTTTTATTTACAAAGATCAGTTTGGTGCTCCGAATGTATTAGTTTTGTGAATTGCTGGTACCTTTTTGTGGTACTACACTACTCGTTTCGATACATTGTCCCATGCACCGTCTGATTCGGTTCTATTTTTTTGACGGCAAGCTGTGATCCACTATACATTTAAATTTTAGCTTCTTAAGGGCGTTCTAGACGAAAATATAGCTGACGCGCGCGATAACGTACAGATAAATAAGTTCCATTTCTTTTGAATCACGGATTTACACAATTAATTCTGTAGAATGTAGATTCCGTATCTATTTATTAATTCAGTTAATTATTTATCATTTTTGTACCTAACAAATGTATGTTAATCTAATCATATTATTTTTATTAATCATCGACGAAATTATTTGATTTCAATGATTCGTGTATTATTTTATATCATTATAATTATTTATTGTCACTGTTATCTTATTTCGTTTATTGATTCATTCGATTATTTCATTGCAATTGTTCGTTCATTCAATCATTCAATTTCCACGATTGATTGACTTAATTATCTCGTTTTACTTCCTCGTATACTCAATTATTATATTTCAATTATTTCATTCCAATGATTTATTCACTGACCAACTGTTTTATTTTTTACGTTTAAGTCTCATACAGTATCGTTGGATTCGTGATTTCAGTAAATTATTCATTTAAAAATCGTCTCGTTTCATGGACGTCGATAAATCGTGAACATTTTACAGAGCGACTGTACATCTCGTCAAATCGTTACTACGTACATAAGTACAGGTGTAGGCGAAGAAATGCATACGGGTGGACTGAATTCGCACCCTCACCGCCCGTATTGCACGAATAGGGAATATAGGGACTATCAATATCTATATATATATACATATAAACGTAGGCATATCCAGGATTCTCGCCCCGATCGAAAGTATATAATCGAGCCCGTAACTTTAATGGGTTTATCTTGACTAAGTGGACTAACTCGTCGGGGCGCGTATAATGCTCCGGTAATATTCAACGTTAACCCTTAAATGCTCCCCGTTCCTGGAGCAACGCTAACCTCTCGCTAACGCGTACTCTGTAATCATGGAAAATGGTCTACTGTCCCTGTCCGTATACGTGCATCGGTACCCATAGGGTGCCGCGGTTTTTCGCGATTTTATACAAAACTTATAAATTGTCAGCCTGAACGTCAATTTTGTGTGACCTTGATGTTCACATCCCTTGCGTAGGATTATTTAAAAAAGATTTTTCAAATTATTTTTACAAAAGATTTATTTTTAATCAATTCAAAAAAAATATTGAAAAATCATTTTCGTTGCATTAAAACGAATGAAGCTCTTTCTTATTGCAGATTTTGTCTTATCGGTTGAAATAAATGTAGATCTTTCTTCTTTAAGATTCGTATTAGAGACTGGGAAATGAGGAAAACTAACAAAAAAAGAATGTTTATTGGGTTTAAATGATGGAAAAGTTCATCTATTTTTCTTTTCTCATTTTTCGTATTTTTCAGAACAATCTATTTTCATTCCATTTGTTTTAGATTAAAATTCCAAATTTTTATTTAAGCGATTACTTACTTTTTTTTCAGGATTCTCGTAATTAATTTTTTTCAGAAGTAATATGGGCGGTTTGAAATTCGTTTTTGTCAGCTTTCAATTAATTGATTCATTTTCTAACGTTTTCTTTTTTCGTCCGATCAAAGCTACATTTTTTTTAAATCCTCCTTCGTGCCGAGCAGCCAAAGTCGATTAAAAAACGCAGTGAACTATATAAAACTGCAGAAAAACAGGGAAAACGAAAATTTCATTACACTCTAATTCTTGAAAATTTTGTGAAATATATATATACATAATAAAATATAATAATATATTTCTTTATACGTAATATAGAAATATATATATATACTTGAGAAACATATATATACATATATTTTATTAAAATATATGTATATATATTTCATAGGTTAGAATTCCGATCTAAGAAATATATGTTGCTGATTTTGGAAATTCTTCGAGGATTTCCGTAATAAATATATTTGTAAAGGGATTTGAGCAGTTAAAAAATAATTTTCGTCGCTAACGAATTGATTCATGCCCATCGTATTTTTTGTACAATCATCCATACTAATTTTTTTTTCTTCGTACGATCCTTATCTCTGATCGTCAGGGACAAAATCTGATAACGATACGACCGCAGAAAAAAAATAAAAACAAAAACAAAGAATTTTCATTACATCCGAGCGCGGAAAAATTCAGCAGCGTAGACTGAATATCTTCCATCTCCCAAATCGTACCTCCCTCTATCAACTGTTTCAACTTTTCATACGTTTCAAAATCTGCCAACTATTTTACCACCCGGTGAATTGTCATGTATGCGCAACAGCTCGTATACTTTAACGATACGCAGAAATAGGAATCAACTACCTGTTAACCACTAAACCGCTAAACCCGCTTGACCTATCCACGAAGATACCATGATACCAGGTATTTCAGAAGTAGATTCGATAAAACCAAGCTACTATTTTTTTTCCTTCTCCTGTCGTTCCCATGCCCAGCATCGACGTGTTCCACTTCCGGTATTCCATTGTTGTAACACAGGCCGGAGTAAAAAATGTAAATTTTAGTTCAACATTATGTATCAACAGTAAAGTTTATTGATCGATAGAAAAGTCTTGAAAATTGTCTTCTGAAAATCATCGAAACGAGATTCATTCACGTGACGGAAAATCGAGATAAAAAATAAACAGGACAAATGCATAAAGATCCACGATTGAATAATGAAAAAAAAAAACATAGCTGCTGAAAAACGTACAGCTCATTAGAAGATAACGCGGAATGAATATTAATGAAAATAATAATAATAATAATTCTAAAATAAAAGAATAATTATTATAAATATAGTAAACTTTAATTTATAAATGGTACATTTTATTTATAATAGAAGTTATAATAAAACCAATAATAAAATACTTACTAACTACAAAAATCGCTATAGAAAAAAATCGAGCAATCCTTCATACGTTCTCAAGATTCTCGTATCTGTTGAAAACCCGAGCTTGAATGCAATTTTCATAACAACAACAACAGTAGTAAAAATGATAAAAACAATAGGAACTAATAATAACAACTACAACAACAACAAAAACAATATCATCAACAATAACACCGACAATACCAATAATCATTAAAAAAACGTATATCTATAGGAACAACAATTAAAACAGCAACATCAACAAAAGGATAATTGAATATAGTTAGAACAACGACAACAGCAGCATTAATAACATCAGCAATAATTACAATTGTACCAACAACGAATTTATCCGAGACAACGACAGCAACAACAACAACAACAACAACATTAATGGTAAATTTATCGAAAAATAATAATTTAAAAAAAATACCATATCGTTGCGCAACACTGTAGTCTACTACGAGTGTACATATATACGTATCTGTCGCACGTGGATTACACATGTAGATTACGTAGTACCCGAGTGCACCAATAATAATAACAACAATAATGACAACAATAATAATAATAATAATAATACCTTCAAAGAGGAATACCGAGACAGCGTGATATATGTAGAGCGAAAATGGACAAATACACGTGTGTACTTCCATCTATATTCCATATGACATATATACATAGAGAACGCTCTCTCCACCGTACACCAGTAACACGAGTTGCATAGGTTTCACCCTGTCTCTTCCTCTCTCTCTCTCTCTCTCTCTCTCTCTCTCTCCGTCTCTCCTCTTCCATCGTTCACCCTCGCCCTCCCCCTCTTTCTCGCTCTCTCTCTCTCTCTCTCTCTCTCTCTTTTCTCCTCTCCCATTTGCATAGAAGCGTCAGCGTCAGGGTTTATGCTCGCCCATTAATTATGCACCGCGTCCAATGAGCCGCGCGCGCGTCGCGGCTAGGAAACACCGCCCTATTCGGTATACGTATATCGTGGGACGAGGCGGCAGGCGATCCATACACGTATCTTAACACCCTGAACGGGTATTTGTGTGACGTCGGGTACTCGCACGAGCGCCGCTTGTTATCGCGCTTTCGAGCCTCCGAATTCCGAATTTCAGGGAAAATCTCTATCGCACAGGTACACATTTTCAACGTGGAATTGGTAGCGGAGAATACCCTACCGTTAGCCGGGATGTTGAACCGGATGCGTTCGATGACGTTCCCGAGTGCAGCAACGGATTGTTGTTATTCATTCAACGGGGAATCCGGTGGTGAAAAGTGTTTTTTTTTTTTTTTTTATTTTGGATTTTCTGGGTCGAGGAAGCTTTTTTTGTTTTTGGTGGGGGGTTTCAATGATTTTGTTGGGTCCGGCAAGGTTTCCGTTCGAACGGAGAATTTTTTGGTTATGATTTTTCGAAGGTTCTCTGAAGCGGTTACTCAACGAGACGAGAGGAATCGTTATATTGGGGGCAAAGGGCAAATGGAGAAACAGGGGTTTTTCTCTTTTTTATGGAAATTGGATATTTGCGAGAATTATCATGAAAACAGTATATTAAAAAATAATTTTTATTTCCCTCGTTGAATAACATCGCCAAACAAAAGCACACTAAACAAATATCTCTTCGATTATTTGAAAATATTAAATCATTGGAAAATATTTTTTCAATTTGCGTAGCTCGAAATAAAAAATAAAAAATTGTGAAACCAAAGTGTCTCACGATTGCAATCGCCCACCCTCGATGAATTATTGGAATACTCCACCATCAAATACAATTTGGTCAAAAAAAAAAGAACATTTTCAAAAAATCCGAACAATGTGACAACGAAAAAAAGGGTTGAATACCACGGTTCTGTTTTCGGCCTCCGGGAGTTTTTTACCGCCCAAGAATCGCGTCCGATAATTCTCTCTCCCGTATACCGATGCATTTTGTTTCCTCGACGTGCGCGATAGCGCTCTCGCCCACTTCTGGCTCTGGATGTTTGCGTACATCAACATCCGTGTGCGGACAACAACGCTCGTCGCGAAGGAAGTCAATGCGAATAGTACGAAGCGAACGGGAATGAGAGCGATGCCCACAAATGCACACGAATTCCACACACTACCGTTTACATTCGTGTGAATTCGTGTGTCGCTGTCATTCGCGAGGTCGTCCGAGTTTATCTTATCTATTGTTGGGTTTCCGCCGTGCCCGTGCAGCAACGATCCGTGATCACTGCGTAAATTGCACACACTTGGACACACTCGCGTGAACACACTGGCAGAGGCGAAACGTGTGGAGAGCGAGGGTAAAAAGAAGGGACGGTTGGCGGGTGAGAAGATGGGGGAGGGGGGGGGGGGAGGCAGCGCGTGCAAGTCTGAGCGCAGCCAGGCAACGACCACTTTTCTTATCGGCACTCTCGCGCTCGTATATAACGACGGAACGAGACGCGCTCGGCTGACGTCCATGGGCCGTTCTAGAACGACGCGCCAATATCAGAGAACCTCGAACACTAAAGTAAATCGAAACCCCCAATCTTCGAATGCAACGAGAACAATCATTTTTTAACGAACTTCTAAAAAAGAGTAGAAAAAAAATATGAATTATTTTTTTATGTAAAAAATTTTGTGGAAAATGGTACTTTGGGAAATATTGAAAATGGGTGAGAATGTGTAGGCAAACTTTCGTTCGAGCGAAATGGAACGTTCGAGATCGTAGTTGAAAGAAAAATCAAGTTTTTTACTGATTCACGATAACAAGAAAAAGGATAAAACAAGTTTCAAATAACTCGTGAAAAATTTGATAATAAAATTTAAGGATAATAAAGAAATTTTCATAATACAATTTTATTAATTTGTTTTTTTTTTAATTACAGGTTTTTTTATTGTTGTTCAATTTGGAATGTTTCATTTTTTATTAACGTATAATAAATGTATAGATACTTTATCAGCTATTCGAGATCTTAATTTTCAGAAACTGGGCTCGGACTTTAATAATGAAAAAAATAAGAAAAGAATTGAATCGTTTCAAACGACGTCAAGTACGAAGACTGCCACTGCGCCCCTGCACCTTACACCAAAAATAAGGAATTGCCCCTCCACTGAGAGATTCACAATAATTTCTTTGCACTTCCGGATTCCCGTGGGATCAATCCCACCGTTCGTCCGCGTTCCTCTCCGAATCGTTTTCCCAAAGCTCCCTTCATTTTATGGCGTTTTAATGCAATCACAGCGATATAAATCCTCCCGGTATGCAAAACGTGCCAAGCGAGCGAGCTCGGGGTGAAAATAATGCTCGAAAAACACACATACACCTTTGAACCGCATATACCGTGCGAATGTTGAGGTTGCAGACCTTAACATTAAGGTTGCAGAAAAAAAAGACGTGAATTTAACAAATTATTATCTCGAAAACTATTCGTCCGGTGTCATTTACAATTTTTTAAATTTTTACGTATGCGTTTTCACGTTTATTGGCAATTTAAAAAAAATAAATGTATATTTACCAAAATCACCGTTATTCAACATCTATCAGATTACTTTGTTCAAAACTACAACAAAAGAACAATTACTTTAACGATTAAATCTTCAAATTTAACGATTTTATCACCGAATGTTTATAATTAAACAATATATAATTTAATAATTAAAAGACGGTGTCAAACTCAAGTTATATCAAGTCACAGAAAAATGACATATGACAAGAAGTTTACCTATACCCGGATATCCAGGACCCACCTCTATTTTTCTTATCTCCAATATCACTTAAAACATCAAAAAAAAAAAAAACCTATCGATTCGACTTTATAATGATAATCATCCAATCAGTCTTTACCAGTTAATCCTCAATCAGCCGAGAACGTATTAGCACTAAATCGTTTTAAAAATTCGCTTACGAAATTTTCTCGATTATTGAGCAAATGTCACATGATCGAATATCAACAATAATACCTAGTTCTCTACCCATCTCTAGTTTTCGGAACGTCGTCAATATTTCTAAATTGAAATAAAAAAATAAAAATAAAAATAAAAAAAAAAGAAAACATGTATCATACGGTTTCGACGCAAACTTGTCGACTCGCATCAGCTAATCGCTCATGAAATTCGCGCACTTCTAAGCTTTGAAATATGCACGGTAAAAAAAATTAAAAAATTTAAACGATTTTAAAAAAACCGTTTTTCAATCCGGGGTTCAGCGTTAAGGCCGTTTTGCAACGGGAAGAAAATGCAGAAATGCTCGTCCATTTGCGCCCGAGTGCGCGTGTGAGTAGGCGCCTCCCCCCCTCTCCATCGATCCCCCCAAACCATGGAGAGGGGGAGGAGGGGCACGTTCAAGATTTATACCGGAGTGTTGAGAGGAAGGGAGATGGAAGTAGGAAGATGAGGGAACAGTGGCGAGCAGACGAGCACGCGACCGACAGGAGGGTCACGCGCGTCAAGCACTCCGCCTTTACGTCGACGACGTCGTCGTCGTCGTCGTCGTCGTCGTCGTCGTCGTCGTCGTTGCCTTCTCCTCTTCCTCCTTTACCTCTCGCGCGTCCTCTTTTCCTCGTTCTTTACCGCGCATACCAGGCCCAATATAGCCCTCTCCCCGCTGCCCTTCTCGTCCGCGTATATATCTTTTCGCGACACGAGTTGCCCCCGAGCACGTCGATATGAGATCTCGGCGACGATACAGATATACGTATATACATCGCCTACAGACCGGACGACCGCCGAAAATCAATGCCTAAGTTCCGGCTCGCTGGATACTTGAAACGGGAACGGTCACTTTTTTTCGACTGGTTTTTTATTTTTTGTTGTTGTTTTTTTTTTTGGTTTAAGTTTATTATTTTAGATCAGATGGTCCTGAAGTTCGCATTCGTTGCGACGTAATGAAATTAATTTTCTTTTTTTTTTCTTATTTTCTTGGCTCCGTTCTTTTGCGATATATTTTTCTTTGAATTTGATTTTTGAAGTACTACCATAAAGGTTTGAATAATTATTGAGGTATTTTTATTACCATTTTGGTGAAAAAAAATAAGGAAATTGAAAAGTAATAATTTATCGTTGCGAAATTCGATTTCATAGATTTCGTAGATTTTTGTGTATTGATATGCATTCATATCAGTATTAATATAAGAACAACGGGGAACGGTCGCTTTCGGGTTAGTTTTTGTATTTTCTTTTTTCAAATTTGTTATTATAGATTTGGTAGATTTTGTGTATTCATATGTATTAATATTAATATTAACTATTGAATAAATATTATATGCATACGGATATAGAAGTACTTTTTAGATCGATTAACTAAAATGTTTATTTAATTCTATAATTCATATTTGATAATTATTTGAATGTTTGAACAAATAAATGTACGATATTAAAAAATTGCTCGAAATAAAAACAATGAATTCCGTTACTTATTTATTCATGTTTTGTCCCACCATGAATAAATGAAAAAATAAACATTTTTATATTATTGTGTAAATATAAAAGAGGGCGATAAGCACGTACTACGAAAGTTCGGATAAACCAAACGAGTTATTTAGATAATATTTAAATAACTCGATTGATTCATTGCGATAAATGTAATAAATACTGTAAACGAATAATAAATAAGGGAATACGTGATTGTATTATTAATTAATTCGTTATTTTTACAATCATAACAATAATAAAAGTGACATATAGCGGGGACGTAAAAAAGATGAAAGAGGTCGTACCTACTCTATGGGATGTAATATAACGAAAAATTAATGAATTGTTTGATAAACGGTAAATTAATGAACAAATTTCTTATTATTTCATGCATTCACATTACCAATATCCACTACTTTCAATTATCCATATACCCAATAATTTTTCATTGTTATCAATTGATTTTTTAATTTACATAAATTTTTTATATTCCCCAACGAACTTTCAATATAAGCCTCTTTTCTACCAGCAGTGACGAAAAGCATTCAAACTCGGTTGGCGCACAAATATATTCATAGATGAAAACAAAACAAAAAGTTATTTCAATCTCATAACAGTACGGAAATATTAAAAATCCGGCGAAACAAATGAACCCAATCGTGTTCCCGTATTTATTCGCCGAGAACACGCGAAATCTCGGCATCGATGTTACCCTCGAAAAAAAATATATATTTTCTCATGTCATTGTATACCGATGCATGCATACGAAATTTTAGCGTATGTCGTCACTCTGCAGGGAATTTTTCGTGTTGTTTTCAGTCGCTTTATTCTCATTGCCATGGCATCGTATACAGTACATTCGATAAATATAAATATATGTGTATATGCAAACAGTCGTGTGTGTATGGTGAGTTATATATACGTATATCCGAACCAATGCCCGTTCATAGCAAAGGTCAACTCAGCTTTCGAATACGTATATCTGCATAGCAAGCATACTATGCTATGCTTAATTCGTTCACGTCCTCGTAAACCTCAGCATGCCATACATATTGCCTTGTATATGTACCTATCATTTATGCATTTATATATATATAAACATAAGTTGGTTTATTTATTTATTTATATTTATATTTTATTATATGTATATATATTTATAATAAAAGGTAAATAAAATAGAATGTGAAAACAAGTAAATAAATAAATGAATATATATATATATATATATATGATATTAAATTATATATATTTTGAATTAATTAATTAATTCATTTTTTTATATTTATCGGAAGCAAATGTGACTATACCTATCTGTGAGCACGGGTCACCGCAGATTCATCCGAGTTCAAATCCCATCGATCCTGGCATTGCACAATGAATTCTTCGTTCTTTTTATTAACAAATATATGTATATACAAAATTTGTTTTATTTTGGATGGCAATGTGGAATATATAATTTGGAGTACTTCAATGTGAGGAATTCATTATCCTAAAATTCCATTCTTGCTTCCACTTTCCTCTTGCACATTTAATTGTTTTTATTTTGATGTTATTATGTGTGAGAGTTTTTTGAAAAAAATTCAAAAACTCGGAATGATTCTGCCGTTACAATTTTTATAAATATCGATAGAGAATTTGGCGCGGAATGTGAAACGAAGCTTGGCTACGTTAAAACGAAACGATAATTATTTTTTTTTTACAGCGCGAATTTCGTTCTGCAAATATTCCTTATGAAAAAAAAATTCTACACCGTTTTTTAACTCGCTCGGAAAGCTCGAAATTCGAAATAAAACGAAAAATGTTTTCCGAACTGTTAACGGTGAGGACGTGAAAAATGAACGAAAAATTTGTATTACAAAAAGCCAGAACCGTGATCACCTCATGAGGTGTCTTGTAAATTTTCCTCAATAACCCAAATTAACATATATATATATATATATATATATATTGTATACGTTCAAAAAAAATTTGTTCTGTTATCATTTATTAAAAATAAAAAACTGCACAAATATTTGTATCTATCGCACGCAATTCCCCCCTTCGATTACGTACCTTATTTTCTTATCTTTCGTATTTATATTCTTATTTTTTCATGTTTCGTTAATCGTCTCAAAGTTCTCCCCGTGTAGAGTTCCAATTTGAGAAAAAAGTTTCACTCGTATATTAAAAAAAAGAAACTTAAATTGAACTGTTTTTTGAAAAGATCTCCAATCGCTTCTTTTAAAAAAAGATTTTCGTCGAATAATGATTTCGTTTGAAACTCCAGAGTCAACGAAGCCTCGCTCGATAATTTTTTTTTTTTTCGAGAAGATTGAAAATTCCAAAATTAAGCGATGCAATCCAAAAACGAAGGAAAAGTTTCATTTCAGCTGGATTCCTGTATACGTACGTTTCTGCATCGACGAAAAATGGGGTTGAGGAGCAAAAGGGGGGAGGGGGGGGGATTCACCCGTGTTCTCCAAGGCTTCCAGCAGGAAGACTGATGCTCTTATTCCTGAGAGATGCCTTTTGCTCCCTCTCTCGCTCTCGTTTCAACTCTCTTCCTTCTTTCCTTTCCGCTTGGCTGTCTTTTCGCTTCAGTTGTACCGGCTTACATCAGAGAACGCGTTCCGAGGCTCTCGACACGGAGATGCCTCCCGTTCCCTCCTTGGAAGCGGGTTTTCCGCGTCCACGTCAGAGAACTCTCGGTGATGCTCTCACGTATGGGCGAGGGACGAATGTGTGTTGCATAATTCGCGGATCAGCCCCGAGATCTGATGACGTCGAATTTTTTCCGAGTCCAATGTAGTTAAAATTGTTTGCCACTTTCCGTAAACTCGATGATGGAAAAAAATACAGTGTTTTTTTGGTATTTTTGAAAGTAGAAGAATTTCGGAGAATTCTTAAGAATCGATAAATATTATAAGTGAAAAGCTACTTTAATTGACGTGTTTTAATCTATTTTTATTTGTTATTTGTTTGACAAAAGGTTTCATACATTTCCTCGCCACTTTTAGCAACCTTGAGAATAAAAAAAAGACACGGTGGTTTTTAACATTTGTAAAAATATTTTCGTGAAGAGCTTTTCTATTCGAACGTATCATAAAAAGAAATATAAATTAAAAGTTACTTTTATTTATATATTTGAATGTGCTTTTATTTATATTTTAAAAACTGTCCATACTTTATTTCGCACTCTAGTAAGCCTGGTGCTTAAAAAAAGACCACGATGATTCTTTGCAATCTTTCATTTTTTTAAAATGGTAATTATTAACGAACAATGATAATTAGCTATAAAAAAAACTTGAATATTCAAGTTTCAACTCAATTAAACGTAAATTTTTTGAAACTCGAATCAAAGAATGAATTAAACCATAGATCAACAAATTAATGAATAAAAGAGGATTATTAAAGTTATAATTTTACCATTTATTATTCAAGGGACCAATGAAACATTCAAATGGAATTTAATACCTTACCAATAATATTTGTATTATTTTATTATAAATAGGATCGAATGTATATACACTAAAATTCGTCCGTCCGGATGCATCATTGATTTTCCACAGGGTCGAACTTTACACCGTTGAAATCCAACGAAACTGTATTCTTTTTCCTTTTCTTCATTTTCATTGAGTCCTAAAATTCGAGATATAAAAAAAAATCGATCCATCAAAATTGAATTCCAACTACGATCATTTCTTGAAAACTCGCGATACACCCTCGTTGCGATACCCCTCCCCCTCCAGACCCCTCGGAGCCAGTCCGTCCCTTGAACATCTCGCCACCCAAAAGCAATAAATAAAAAATTATCGCAATGCGTTTAATCCGGAAAAACCCACGATAAATTCGTTTCCGAATGTTGCACCCCCCCTCCTCGCCCCTCCACCTCCTCCTCTCTTCCCTCTAATCCCACCGTGTCGTCCACGCGTCTACGTGGAAAGCTTCGAGCGCGGCACGAATAAAAGCGCGTACGCGGTGCACACGCAATCGGGCTTTGAATGCTCAACGATATAGAGCGATAACGAGCGCCCGTGGACCCTCCGACCGAACTTCGTATACCGCGATATAATAATACGAGACGGGCATATTAATTCGTACGTATGTGCTCGTTCGTATCGGGCTGGGAGATGAATCGGGGAGCCGTATAAAACCAAGCGACAGAATGGGCTCAACCGGCATGAGTTGTACGGGCTACCGAATAAGTAGAAAGAGGAAAGGGACCTCGGGCGAAAATGATGCCGAGTGCCGGACGTGCGCCTTTAATGGCTTTCGCGTGACGCGCCTGGTGACTCGCGGGATTTCATTCCTGCCCCGCGACTCATGCGAAATCCTATATATATATATATATACATAGGCGTGTAAATAAATAAAAATAATATATGTATACAGGGTGTCCCATAACGGAATGTTCCTTCTAAAATGTGATTGGTGGTGACATTCTGAGTCGATTGATATAAGCATGTACGGTTCCCGGATCAATCCCTGAATTATTATTAATTTTTAAAGGCAGATATTTTCAGGCGTTACCCGTTGAGCGATACACGCGTTTAGCAGTGCCAGACGCATTGGTGCTCCCACCTTGCGGACACTCCCACTCGTCAATGTGAGCACTCGGATGTGGTAGTGGGTGCCTCGCTATATGCACTTTCGTAGTATGCTGCGGCGCAGAAGGTACTGTCAGACTACAGTACCCCAATATCTGGTCTACAGTCCATTGAAGCTCTGAAAAAAATATCGCAAGTCGAATGTACGTAGCCCGTGAAGTGTGAAAAGTCTCCTTATTTTTATGAAAAACTTTGTAGACTTTTATATCGTTTATGGATATTTTTTATTGGTGATAATTAATTTCTGTAATATTAAACAGAGTGAAACCTCGTTTATACGTTTATACCATATACGTCAAATATCTCTAGCCACCGCAGATAACGTTAATAAGTAAAAAATTTGATAAATGTACAGTAAATTAATAAATAAAATAATGAGAACTTATTCATTTATGTATCAATTAATCATGAATTCATTAATGCTCATTAATTCTTCTACAACTTAAATTAGATAATAAATAATAAATTAAAAGTTAATAAAAAGTAAAAATAGTACATTCACTTCTACGTCACTCTCATTTATACATCCTATTTAAAGTATCCATTGAAAAATGTTTAACTGAAGTTTCATTGTGTTTATAAATTACAGTTTACCCAGATCTTATGAAAAACGACTAAAATTCAGTCGAAAGTTTAAAATATCACGGTTATTGGGTTTTAAGCGATCAAAAAAATATTAAAAACCGCGACAATATATAGGGGTGATTTAGATACTCCTGAATATTAGGCATCTAGGTTTTACCTAGACGTCACTTCCCCGTCCACTATCCATATATACACACGTGTGTATGCCATAATAGCTGCGTGCGAACTTCTGGCGATAACGAGGCCCGCACGTAGCGCGAGGTCTCGCATGAAAACCGCGGACTCGTTTCACCCTCGCGCTTTCTCTCGTTATATTATACGCCTGGCTACCACATCGGGTTTCCGTAGAGGTGTGTGCGCGCGTGTGGGTGGCTTGAGCTGAAAATAGGTGAATTGGTGAAACGTAGCCTAGCGGGTACGTACGTGCGGGTATACTACGTTGACCGGAGGTACAGCTGGAAAGGTACGTTGGTGAACGTACCGAACTGATAAGTCCAAAAAGGATTGGAAAAATGGTTACGGTGATGCGGAAGAGGAAACGAGAAGTTTGGATGTTCTCCGAGAGCGTGAAGTTTGATTGGGTCTAGATTTGTATGTGGGATGTTTGGACATGGGAATACGTTTGGTCTGGACTATCCGGACTTGAAAAGAGCGCTTGAAATATTTTTTACGGCGACGTGATAGAGGTAATGGGAACTTCGGAGGACTTCGATGGGGGTGAGCTTGAGTTTCGGTTTGGGACTGATTAACGTCGTTCGGATGTTGGAGGGTTGAAAAACTGTACACGGGGATGGAGTATACCGTGAGAATCCGATTCGATCAACGATACTATTATCGATATCAGCTGATCAATCGTTTTGAATAGCTGGTGCAACTGGTAATGTTTGCGAAACATCGTATAGCTTATATATAATCTTGACAACAGTGTCGTCATCCAAAAACCAAAATCTTTATACATTTATTTGTGTTTTGTGTAGTTCCAATGATTTTTTGGTTATTTTGTATCACGTATTATATTCTTTTGTTTATATAGTACCGTAAGCTTTAACCGAGGACACAGTCATGTATTTAAAGATACGAATTTGTATCTTTGTTTTGTATAATTTCTACTAATATAATTCTATTTTCTATTGCGAAATATTTTCTTTCGTTCGGGTACTTTTTTCTGGCCACCGTATTTAGGCTGCTGTTTCAATTGTTTGTATCAAATTGATAAATTTGCGTGATAGGTATCTAGGGCATGATACACCAAGATCGATCAATCAATTAATCAATCTTTTGTAACAATATAAACAGCCGTGAAATCCTCGAATGAAGAATTCTTCACGATGGATGTAAAAAATGATCCCGGTTGACCCAGGGCTAGATAAAAAAAGAGCCGAGCCACGATCGTCCCATCCCTGGATCTCGCTGTTCATCGTCGAAAAATTGCCGGAAAGCCTTGAGCTTCGATGCGTGTGCGCGTGGACACGAAATATCGTAACCGCCGTGTCGTCCGTCGGGCCTCGTTATGTCGGCGAGAAAGGGATCCGGGAGTGTGGAGGAAGGACCGGAGAAACGCGAAATTGGGAATGGGGACCTGAATCGAGGGTGTCGGCGAAAGCGCGATGCCGTGACATCCCGCCCGCAACACCACCGTGCACACGGTTCGCCTGGTCGACCATCCCCAACCCTCAATTCCGAACCCTCATCCGGCGCACCCTCTCCAACCAACCCCTCTCTCTCTCTCTCTCTCTCTCTCTTTCTCTCTCTCCGACTTTTGGTCTATATCGATTACCAACGCCTAAAGGGGGCCTTTCAAACCCCAACTTGATACTGGCTACGCCCTTATGCCGGTGATCGCCCAGGCGTACGCTTGATATATATCTAGCCCCGCGCTTTTCATCCCCTCCGATCCATGAACGTCGTGCTCTCCCCGAGCTCTCTGCCGTTAATCCGTTTATCGCGTTACCGCCACCACCCGGCAACCTCCACAGCTCCCCGTCTTCCTCCGCCTCGCTTTCTCACCGCTGGCATCACCGACACCATCCTGGCTGTCGCTGCTCTAGGTCTCTCTCCCTCCGTACGACGCTAAAGCTCCATATACCTCCGGGCTTCACCCATACGAGACCTAGACTATGGGCTCTTTCGCCTAGACCAAACGTCTTTTCTCATCCCCTCATCCCGCAATCTTTTTCCCAGCCGGGTAATGAATGTTGGTTGGATTTTGATACAGTGGGCTATGAAGATTCCGAATGGATATTGATGCGAAGGTTTCATCGCGTTTTATTCAACCTGAGGGTGTACCTGATTCTGATATCTGTTGGAAGACTCTGGAAAAGGTGATATTTCCAGAGTCAGGTGATAAAACAACTAAACGTAAGGGATCCACTTTCAGCTGCAGTCAATATCCTCAAGGTCGAAGCCCTTATTAGCTTCGCGTCAATCAGCACATCGGGCTATCCGCGGAATTACCTTCTCATCAACAGGGTAGTAAATTGTGATTTCTCAAGTTTAGGGTTGATGGAAATTAGGGGTTCTGAGGACGACGCGAATTGTTCTCTTTTCGTTGTGATATTTCGTCGTAAGAGTATCGAGAATACGAAGAGGCTGCCAGAACGGGTGAAAGAAAAAAGAGTGAGAGAGGGAGAGGGATGGCTAGCATTAATCATCCGCCGAGCACACGCCATGGCCAGCCGTGGCTCCTCCGACCCTAAAACCGCCGCTACTCCCGCGTCAGTGGTGCTCGATCATCCATTTCGTGTCGTGTGAAAGCTTTCCCTTCATCCCACCCCCCCCGGCCGTCCTCCGATGTACCCCTCCCGCTCTTTTGTTAAACCGAACCCACCACCAACGTCCAAGCACGGCTACCTATGCATACGGACTTCAATGTTAACTTAACCAACGTCCCATCCTTATCCTATCTGGAAGCAGGCTTTGACCAGTTGTTCAAAAAAAAAATGATGTTTGTTCTTGGTTTTTAGTCGATCAGAGATCCTGTTGTCGTTATAAGTTAAATGAGAGCTCTAAAACAGAAGTTCTCGTAGCTCAGATTCTCCGTGTGCAATTGGAGTTTTGGAGTTCAGTTCGAGTCTTTTTATCCAATATTTTCGGCGGAGGTTGTTTGGAAAATTTTACGTCTAGCGATTACTTCTCAAGGACTACAACTTCTGGGAACTTCGTGCCAACTGGAAATTTCTGTAGCTTCACATTAGATGAAACTCTTTATAACTTTTCACCAACTGGAACTTAGTATAACTTTTCATCAATTGGACTCTTCTATAATTTCTCGTCAGCTGAAACTCTCTGGAAGTTCTCACCAACGAGTCATCTCTGGCACTTCGTATTAACGGTGAGTTCCTGGAACTCCTCATCAACTGGAACTCTTCAAGATGTCTCGTTAACTAGAACTCTCTGTAACGCCTCATTTATTGGTTCTTCCTGAAAATTCTCATTAATGGGAACTCTCTAAAGCTTTTAATGAACTGGAACTTTCCAGAACTTCTCATCGATTCGTCCTCTACCTTTTTTCGTTAACAAAAACTCTCCAAAAGTTCTTATCGACAGGAAATTGAACGCACTTCACATTGATCGTCCTGGAAGTCTTATCAATAGGAATTCGCTGAAACTTTCAAACTAGAAAAATCATTAATGACGATACCCGAGTCTTTCTAATCTGAAAGAACATTCCGTAGACATCCCAGCTCCGGTCCATTCCATATTAGCTAATTTCCACGTTGTGTCAATTCGAATTGTCATTTATGAAAGAAAAGTGGATGAGGGTACGGTAGATTAAGATATACGAACTTCCTGGATCTGAGAGTCGTGACGGAATCACTTAGGCAGAACACGATGATGTTTGGGTCGAGTTGGCGTGGGGTGTCCCGTGCACGCGAGTACCTACATAAGAGCTATAGGTACAAAAATCCATGTACCAGGGTGGCGATCGTCCGAGCTCGTCGTTGCTCAACTACTTCGTTCTCCCTCCCTCTCTTTCTCTCTCTCTCTCTCTACCTTTCTATCTTTCTCTCTCTCTCTCTGTCGCGGTCGGACGTAAATCTTGGCAATGCGGATATATCGAGGCCGGCGGACTCTAGTGGACGCACGTTGGGAGAACGTACGAGAAACGTGGTCGTACTTTCAAGCGAACCTCTCTATGTACATAGGTTGCTATCAACTAGAAGGGCGCAAGTCGTTCTAATATGGCGACTGTTTATAATAGACTCATATTTACGCGCAAAATATTTTGAAGATTTACGACCATGAGGACCGTTCTCGCAGCTGCAGTTCGACTTTAAACTCGAAGTCTTCGAAATCACTTTTGACTAATGTAGGTAGGTATTCATGCAACGATCAATTCAGGGATATTACGGTCTCGAAAGTCATTCGTGTGCTTTCGAACATTTTGAAGATCTCAGTGTGGAAAGTCCTGACAATCAATGTGGAATATATCATGTCTTCAAAATATCGTGCTTTCATAATGTCCTTCGTATATTCTCTTATGAGTCAAAATGTCAGTTTCCCTCGAAAGTTTTAAAAACAAATATAAAAGTGTTTGTTTTTAATGAAAGACGATTACAAAAAATGGCTCGGTCAAATCTTAAGCGAGATTGTACATTTTAAGACAAAAAATCTTGTCTCTTTGTTTCGCATCAGCTATGAAACCAAAATCAAGTAGATTTTTTAATCTGTTACGTTCAAAGATGCGTCGGGAGATCGTTTATAACTTATCTAATTATTAATACTTTTTTCACGTAATTTAGTATACAAGTTCGTTAACATGCACTGAAATGAACGTCGCGTTCAGTTTCTTCATTTATTTGATATCAGTTGATCATTCACGTTTTTTATTTGTAACTTCAAAATTGATTTTTCTAAGTAAATTCATAAATAAATGATTTCCGGTATTTACTTTGATTTTCTTTGATTTCCTTTGACTTACTCAAGAGCCAGTAGCAACACTAATATTGGTACAAAACCGTCAGCATCATCGCTTTAAACGTTAATTATCCCAAACAAAAAGTGTCCAATAATTCGTTTTACACATTTTTTGCCCGTTTTTCAACATTTTCAATTAAACGCAATGACTATTCATTGCACATAGGGGAAAAAATCGGCGATAAAAAAAAACTTGATTTTCTGTCATATCTACCACAAATAACTAGAAATCAACATAGAAATGGGAATGATATAACTATGAAAGCAGACCCGTTTGCCTCAGCAGAGGGACGCATCGATGAATTTTGCAGCGAATTTTTCGCTAGCTGGAAACTCGCTCGTGCGAGGATAACCAACGAAATTATTTAATGCAATCGTCGCTGTAGACGAGGGTAGTGAAATCAGGAAGGAGAGATGGAGGGAGAGAGGAAGACGAAGAAGAAGACGAAGCTCCGCTGTACCGCCAGACGTACACGTCTGGTTTATTAACAGCGGCGCTATGTGCCCCGGATTATATATACGTTCGTGTGTGGGTGTGCGTACATGTAGAGGCACAAATATCCCACTATATTGTCACTAATCGATCTTCCCCGGAGCTACAGCCACGTTTTCTTTTACAATATAAAATATATTTTATTTTTTTACTCATTGCTTCCACTAACAGTTTTTTAGTTGAAGGCAAAATACTCCAAATGAAAACGAAGTATAAAAAAAAGGAAATAGTGCAGTAATTATGGACTGAGAAACGAAAAACTGAAAATGGAGACGCAGTTCATGGATAAATGGAATTCTATAACAATTGTATGATTCGAGGCAATACTGAAAACAGAAACAAAACGAAACAAATGATTTCAAAAAAGATCATATTTTGTTAGATTCTTATTGATTGCTGCCGATTACAATCGATCAATACGTACTCGTTTTTATCAGTTTTGAATTCTTTTCTAAAAGAAAGAAAAACAACAATTATTGTGTTATCACAAAATGAGAAATTTATCGAAAACGTAAAACTGAGCTTGGAAAGTAAGAGTACAGAAAAATAGACTTCCATTTTATATTTAGTTTTGAAAAGCTCGAAACCAAAACTGAAGAAAAATTGATATTTGCAGCGTTCTCTTTTTTTGTGGATAATAAAGAATTTGCAGTTAAGATTTTTACGTATGTTTACTTTTTCCTGTTGATTTCCTGCACAGCTGTAATCGAAATTCCATCAAACGCAGCTATTCTTTTTCGTCGCGATATACAATTCATCAAAATCGAAATCCACTTCCGGGTTAATTTCCCTTCGTCCTCAAATTTGATAAAAAAGTTTTTCAAGTCCATTCGTGTTGCGAAGCCTAGAAAAATAAAATCCATATCTCGAACTATCAATTTACATCACACTCCATCCTTTTTTTTCCCCATAAAGAATTCACGGCTCGTTCATTTTTTTATTCCTCTCGTTTACTTTTTATTTTGCGTTTCGTTCCGGTGACTTATTTCAATTACACGAAAATATAAATATTTCACGAGGGCGCGTGCAATTACCGCGCGAATTGCGATTTCTGAATTGAACGAATGTGTAGGTTGGGGGATTAAAGTGACGAAGCGATAGAACGAAGAGAAAAACGAGGGAAAGTACACGAAGACGAGGTGAGGGAACGCGAAAGCACCGCAGACATTGCCGAGCACACGGCAATCTAGTTTTATTTCCCGCGATGCATGCCTCTTCCGTTTGATCGGATATCACGGAACGGTCGTGGTGGCTGCTCATCGTAAAGTCCCGAACCATCCCAAGTCTCTTCTCCCATCCTCTCGCCCATCAACTCTTTTTATCCCTCGTTCCATTTCGTTCCATCATTTTCATCCCCTATTGCATAGATCGTGCAAAAATGCCTTTCCTCTACTCCGGATTCTCGAAACGACGACTTACCAAAAACGATGGACAAATTTTTCACCAATAACAACAAATATGCATTTTTCGTTTCAACCAAACCCAACAGAAGTGAATTTTTGGTGTCATACGAAACGAAAAAGAAATAAAATTGTTCGTTTCATTCAAAACCAAAAAAAACATGATTTTTGCATCATCGAAACCCAACAAACTATTGGATTTTTTATTTAATCGAAATCAAAGAAAAAATTTGATTTATGCTTCAACGGAATAAAAAAAAATTGGTTTTTCATTTCATCTAAAAGAAAGAAGAAATGGATGCAAAACAAGAAAAAGAATTTTGCATCGAATAAAATAAAACTCAAACAAACCCATAATGTTGAATTTTTCAAGAATACATCGATTAAAAAAAATCGATGAATCGACCGATTCATCCTCCTCCGATGCGCCACTTCCGGTGGAGCGGAAGACTTTCTTTCGTCGCGATTTATCGAATTTCTCGCGCTCGTTTTCTAATTGACCTTAATGAGCATCGAATTAGCAGGTTTCGCCCGATTTCCGTGAATTTCCGTCGTCCGTGGACTCTTCTCGTCCCTTCGCAACTTTCACTTCGCTGCCCTTTCAGCACCGGCATAGCTTCCCTTCGCAATTTCATCAGACTCCCCTTCTGGCATCACGCCCCAACCTCTTTTTTTTCGCCGAGCTATCCGGTTCGCTTTTTTTTTTTTCATCGTACCGAGCGTTCCAGCCCTCCGAGCGAATGACCGTCTGCCAACGAGACGTACAGTGAAATCCTGATTTCTATCACGATGGAAGAAGCGCTGTTGAAAGATTGGGATGGAGAGGCGAGATGTGGCTTGAATGATTTGCATACCAAACTAGCTATTATTAGTTAGGTCAAAACGTCATCGGGTGCTCAATAACATTTAAGCAACAATTCTCATTATATATGTATATGTAAAACAAAATATTAAAATATATTTGTTTTATTATAAAATGCGAGTTTTATACTTACTATTAAATATTAATTATTATCAATATTAAATAACGAGAAATAATTAAAAAATGTGAACTAATTGTGCGTTTAACTTATTTTTGTTTCATTTACATCTGGCCTGTTAGGTCTAAATCAGTGGCTGTTTTAGCAACGTCTTTGTGAATTTGTGCATTTGACTTATTTTCGTTTTATATAATTCACATCTGACCTGTTACGTCTAAATCTTCGGCGGTTTTAGTAACTTCCGGACCGTCGTCGATCTTTCGAAAACGTCCAACCTTTTTCTTTTCTAAAGCTAGAACAGCCTCCAGATGCCTTCAAAATGTTGTTTGTACGTCAATATAAACAAGGCACGACGAAGAAGGTCCAAAGGGGGTTGAAAAATACTGAGATAATAAAAAATCGGGGTTTCACTGTATATCTTTTTTTTTTCATTTCCCTACTCGTCGTACCTCTCGGCGAGCGCCGCTCCTGTTATGACTGAAAAGTTGGAGGGATCGTGCAACAGTTAGCGAGCGAGCTTTCGTATCTCCGCGTACCTACGAGGCAACCCTTCGAAAAATCGTCCAATCATCCCCCTCTCGTATCTCTCTCGCTTTTTATTCGATTCGGTATTCTCGTTAGTCTCGAAACGCAGTCCGAGGATTTTTCGGTGAGGGATGAACGGAAGCAGAGGATGAGAGGGAGGAGGCGTGCAAGGGAGAGGGAGAAGGGCCGAGCGGTGTGGGAACCCAGACAGGGAAAAAACCTAAAAAGATAGCGATTTAGAAAAAAGGGAATAAAAGTTCTGTCCCGTTCTACTCGATAATGACACGTTTGTTGGATCTAGAAAGTGGAGGGGGTTAAATAAAGGATAGGGGTTGCGTTTTATTCGGGAACTACCCCTGAATCTGTCATACGTGACGATGCATCAATCGGCCACTTTGGACGAATCGTAACTTATATGACGGCTCAAAATGTAGACGAAATCCGGTCCGTCACCCTTTCAATGGAAACCGAGCTAAATTCAATTCGACCTACACCCCAACGCTGCAAAATGAATTTTCGTATCTTTTTTCCCTCTCGGCATGAAAAAAAATGAACGTTTCATTGCGTTTCATTTTTTTTTTACCCGAATTTTGAATGTGAAAACTCGTTTTGAAAAATTGTTCCGAAAAATTTCATTGCTGGATGCAATGGAAATTGTTTTTTGAAATATATTATTTTTTCTTTTTTATTATATTACGAGAATGTTATTACTCGGTGATGTTTAGTTTCTCTCGATAAACGAAATAAAAAAAGAATGATGGAATTTCGTAATAAAGATTTATTAAAAAAAAGTGATGAACTAAAGCGCGAAGTGAACATTCAATAAAAATATTGAAAAGTGAATAACTCCCATCATTACATTTTGAGAATCCGTTTCATTTTTTTTTTCATTTAACCCAAAATTTCACCGAAAAAAATTGTACTTTTGTTTTTATCGGAACGAAATGGGAATGCTGCTTTTCTTTTTTTATTAGAGCCCGAAAGAAAAAAAAAACACTTGGGTTTGATTCAAAATATAAAAATGGAATTAAGAATTCGCACGGAACGAATAAAGAAAAATCGATTTTTAGTATCGGAGACGAACTAAAAAATAAATTGATTTAAAAAAATTGAAGGTTTTTTTAATGTGAAAATTATTCAACTACATGATTTTTCCATTTATTGTATTTCTCTTCTTAGTTCGAAATGAAGATTGTCGGGGATACACGTGCACAGAACGCCGAGGTGGCGTTCGAATGAAATTGGAGAAAAAAGCGGGACGCTATTTCTTGATTGCGGGCTTGCCATTTCCGTGTGGTCGTGACGATACGTTGTAGCTGCGGATCGTGAATCGTTTCACGACAGTGTATACGGATACACGTGCACATTTAGGTGGTTACATGTATGAAGATTGAACGCACCGTTCGCTGTCGCGTCGTGTAGCCACGCGGCGCACGGAAGCGGAAGTAAATAAAAAGAATTGAGGCAATTGAAGAATCGGAGGATGTCGTTGTGTTCGCGTGTCCGGAACACCGGTGATACCTTGCAAAAAAAAATAGTACCGATAATTTAAAAAAGTGTTGCGCCAATATTCAATTAATTGAAACGAACTCGACAAAAAATTGATCGCGATGTAACCTTTCGTTGAAAAATAACCGCTGATTTAAAAAATACTGCCAAGTATAATTTTTTATTGCTGAAACCAATTTTTTTGCTTCTGGTTTGGAAAAACGTTGTTCTGTATTCCTTCTTGGAATAAATGTTTGGAAAATTACAATTGTGTAGATCAAATTGTTCAAACAGTCCAATACTGCATAAGCACAATTATTAATTTAAAAAATCAATCTATACAATTTATTCAAATATGTCAATGTGACGAAAGCTATTTAAGTGTTTTTTCCCGAGATTGCTATCATAGAAACATAATGGCTATGAAACATTTCGAATATAAAATCGAAAAGAATAAATAAATAGAATAACACAAATAAATAATAATAAGAACAACGATGAATAATGGCGTAAGAAATTTAAATAAAACGCTAAAATAATGAAAAAAAAAAACATAGGAATAGCAAATAATAAAAATCAAAACAAATATATAAATAAATTAAAACAACAACAACAAAGTCGAAATAAATAATAAATAAAAAAATATAAACAAAAACACCAAAACGTGAAAATGAAAAAATTAAAGTTAAATGAAAAATTATAGAAATAACTAATAACAAAAAAAGAAATTTGAAGATTAAATTAAAAACGAAAAAAAAAAATCGTTGGGCAGTTTTCTACCACAAATGAGACCATCCTATCACGCGGGATCCAAACTATCGTCTACTACCGTCAATCCAAAAACAGACGGCCATCATTAATTCCAATTAATACAAAATAACACGTATGATTAATGTAGTTGAAGTATTCTGGTGTGTAGCTGAGTTCGAAGACCCGCAACGTCGAATTAAAACGCGTCAGATACGTCTTGTCACATTAACGTTTCAATTTGTCTTCGCTGAACGGTACGGTGTGGGTTTTGCGGTGACGCTGGTAAATAGGAAGAGGATGGCGAGACGTGTTGGGGGAAGGGAGGGGGGGGGGCGGAAAGAAGAGCGAGAGAGAAGGTGCGACAGAAAGGGAGCCTGATACGAATCCGAGTCGGGTGGGATGTCCCGACGGGGTGCGTATCTCCCTTCGAGGCCGATATCGAGCAACGAGCGCTGCACCCTCCACCACTTGCAGCCTGTAACAAGAGAAAAAAAAAACAAAAAAGAAAGAAAAACAAAAACGTAGCCTCGTCCATCAACGGTTGGATGTTTTAAACAATTTTTATCTACCTCAAACAGTTATAAATATCGCGAATTCGATCGATATCACATCAAACGTGCAATAACTTGAGGGGTGTCCCCGAAACAGCCGGACGACCCCGATGTAAACGTTGGGTGAACAAAACGTGCTCGAAATATCAATATATATATAAATATATATATATATATATATTTATTTTTTTTTTATGGCGTCGCGCAAGTTGACTAAATTTGCGCCGAGTTCTCCCTTCATTTCAATATTCAACGATGGTGCGGGGGGGGGAGGGGAGTGGAGAAACGAAGCAGCGATGACGTCAGTGACGGGGCTGCTAAGAGCGAGAAAGAGATAGCCGACGCTCTCGGCTACGGCGGTGGAAGGCCATTAGCCAAATTGCGAGGTGTCTGCTCGTTGTACCGCTCTATTACCTTCCAGAACGAGGATCTTCCTAGACCTATTCCTCTCCGCGTCCCTCTCACTCTTTCCTTCCCGCGTGTCCCCCGACTCTCTCACTTTCGCGTAATCTCATGTTTCATCCTTTTTTTTCTTCAACCCCCCCCCCCCCTCCGCTATACCGCTCGTAGCTCGTTTATCGATTTCGCTTGGAACGGCGATCCCCCGACGATCCGCGCTACCCCAAAGTTGAGCCATTCGCGCCGTTCGTGCCCCCAGCGCTAGCGAGATTCCTCGATCTGTCAATATTCCGAAACGGGGAAAATTTCTCGCGACGATCGTTCGCCACATTTACGCGCGCGTCCGTTACGCTCGCTGAAAGAAATGACTTTTTTTATCTCGTGACAGTTATGTTTTTTATTTAATAATTTATCATCGGTATCATTATTGTTGTTAACATTATTAATTATTATTATTTATTCATAAATAACAAAGTTTTTCAAGTCAATACGAAAATATTTTGTATTATGAAATTTTATCCATATTATCAATGTTATTTTAGCTGATTTTAGTTTATTCAATTTATTTATTTGATTATCATATAAATAAACTATTAATAATAGTAATATCATTAATTTTGAAATAATAATATAATTATTTTTCATTCTTTATTATTACCATTGTTATTTTTATTATTACGCTGATAATTATTTATTAGCATTATCATTATCACCATCGTTTATTGATTATTAACCGATGTTTCTCCTGCAAGCTGAAACTTAATCACACGTATGACGATGTTTTACGACAAATGAAATTTGTATACGATTGTGGATATATACGTGCGAGGGTGGCAAATAAGGGAAGGTAGCGCCCGTATACGCTCGGACTGCCATCCTAAAAATATAATGCCCGTGGTGAAGGATCAAAGCACCTTGCACTTGCAAACGAAGTATACAACGCGTTCACGTGTTTTATACGAGGCCTCAAAAAAATCGAGTCTGTGTGCAGGGGTACAAAGTAATGCAGGGAGGGGAGGGAAGTTGTCTGTAAACTCGGACAAACGGAAATGTAGAAAAACATACGTAAATCTATTTGGATAGCTAAAAACTTCAAGAGCCAAAATTTCGAAAACGAAATTCAAATAAACTTTATACATTCATCATTTAGATGACAAAAATATCAAACATTTAGAAAATTAAAATTTTCATCAGCCATAAATTTGGACAACCAATAATTCTGGTAACCAAAAATTTAGATGACCGTTTAACCATTTTGACGGCTATAAATTCAGCAAATGAAGAATCCAGCAAACGAAACATTTGAACAACCAAAAATTTGGAGAACCCAATATATGACAAAACAAAAAATGTAGTCTGCTCTGTATTTCGAAAATCAAAGATTCAGAGAATACTGCATTTGATCAACGAATAAACAAAATTTCGAATCCTAAATCTCGACCACCAACCATACAGAGACCCCGGTATTTAGAATCCTGCGATTGCCTGAGTTAGTCCCTTGTCATCCAGCATGTACGTATGATGGATGATCAACATCGAAGTGTGTGGAATCCGAAGCTCGTGGCCGCGTATAAAACTGCTCGTTGCACTAGGCGAACCCAGGAACGTGTAAGCTCTTCATGTTGATCCCTTTGTATTGGGGTGCAGTAGCTGTTCCACACCGCCAAGTACACCCAGCATTCGGAAGCCCGGGTAGGAAGGGAAAGATAGATAGCGATAGGAAGAGAAAAAGAGAGAGAGAGAGCGAGAGAGAGAGAGAGGAATAGAGTATGGACTGGACCAAACTTTCAACATGTTCCACACGTTGAAGCGCTGCCGGTTCTACCGTTACCACCGAGCTGCCGTGCAGCCGCAACGGTGGAGCATCCGAGAGCTCGTTAAAGATCCCCTCGAACTTCGTACAGGGCAGGAGGAGAAGTTGCAACAGCGAGCCGGAAACACCTTTGGATCATTTGCAACCAAAAGGGCCTATTCGCCGTCATTCCACCCCCAAAAAGACTGTCACTTGCGTCCACTTGACCGTCAGAATATGAAAAGTGTGTACAAGTGTTACGCTACCCACGTATACAACCACGCTAAAACACACGTACACTCGTATTTGGAGTTCTCGGTGGTTGCCTTGCCTCTAGAAGCTTTACACTAGGAAAAAGACCAACTCTTCGCATCGCGTTGCTATATTTATCTCTATGCGGGTGCGCGAGGGAATGTCGTTGAAGAAACGCTAGTTTGAAAACTGTCCTGAAAATTGCCGGGTGTGCTGATCGTAATTTATTCGAAATAGTCACCGCCAATGTTTTGGCTGGCACCGTGTACGAAGCTGGGATTTAAAGTCACGAGACTGGAGGTTACGACGAAAATTATTGTTTTTTAATTGCATTTCTTGAGAAATCTAGAATTCGGATTTCGTATGGATATTTTATAAAGGGGTGGAAATGAGGAAATAAATATTAATAATATCAATAAATTACGTTCGATCGCAATGATGGAAAGTTAGAGATCATTAGAAGCTTGCAACATCGGAGTCTAGCGAAAATACTGTTTAAACATTTTTTTGTCATATTTATCATCAACGGATGTATCTTTCTCAGAATTATTTGTAGATGTTTGATTAACGGTGAAAAAAGATGTTCGCAAAATTTCTACGGGCTAAGAAGTTAAAAAGATAGAAAAAAATGTTGCGAATTTCAATGACGAAAAATTGAAGGACAAGATGAACAGTTTGCTCTTGGTCTCTAAAATCTTTTCGGCCGGTGGCAGCCATTAGACATTCGTGCCAAATAATTCGTCAGTTAATTTATTATTTCACATCAGTTTTTCACGTCATTCCAGGAAAATGCAAATAGAAAATTTCACTATTTGACATCAACAATATTTTTCTCCTTCCTATTCTGTACTTTGATCAAGACAATTACCCAAAGCTTTCTTTTGGGAATTTAAATTAAAAAATCGAAGTATCAATTTGAATTGAGCAATTAGAGAATAATCAATTTTCACCCCGTTTCAAACATGCAAACATCAACGTCATAGATTGTAGGTTCATACGCTTTTCATTCACGTACATAGTTACCCAACTCAAAAGCTCAATAAGGTCATCTTGAATAACTTGAATATTGACAACGAAAGGTCTCTCACTCACCCAAAATGATTGATTATTAATTACGTGAATACTCTGATTATATAAAGTATTCTATATTAATTTCGAGCAGTCTCTCGCTCATCAGAGAACATTCAATATTAATTATTTAGAATGTCTCATTGAAAATGATCATTAAAAAATAAACTTATTCAAACCATGATATGACGAAATCAAAATAATGACACAACGAAAAATTGATATGTATCACTGATCTCAAGAATCTTTTTCAAGTTTCGACAAATTTTCCTATCTCCGTCAAATGCTTTTAATTTTTTAGGTTGAAGGATTCTAAAAATATCTTCAGGATGATGCTCGTGACTTCGGTGTTTTCGAAGTCTAAAGACTGTATAATAATTTTTTATTTGCCATTACTAAAATATAAAAATCGATTTTTGTCTATCCTTCATGGCGATTATCATCAAATTTAAGTTTAAAAAAAAACGTTGCCTAGTAATGGTTAGGTCAAGTTGCCTAATAATACCTCCATTCTGGCAGGGAGCCTACACGAGGCTTTTTGTTTTTTTATTCCCAACGCTATCTGTGATTCGAGGTGGTTAGGGATGAATGACGTAGACACAAGATGAAACTTTGATCATAATGCAGTGTCACCTAAATCGGCTGGATGGTAACTAGCCAGAAAAGACACATCCGCCATTACCTGATCTTGGCTAATACATGGTAAAATACAAAACTGATTTATTTTTTATCCCCAACATAATCTGTCACTCAAGTCGGTTTATCCGCCATGAGAAATCGCCAGCTGATAGTACATGTATATCCACATAACATTATTTCGTTGATCGGAACTAGCGTTGACTAGACCATTACGGTTTAGCTATGAGGTGACACGTTAACAGTAAAACATCAACATCTGGAAAAATCGCTTAAGCATTGGGAAAAAAAGTGTAAATTGAAAAAAAAAACGAAATTTTACTGGCACATAGTGAGGCAACCGTTAGTTGGTTGGTACGAGATCAATTGGGCGAGTCAGTCACTAGGATGTAACTCAGACAGGCTAGCTTAATTTCTGCTTGGAACGCAGCGGTGCCCGTGCGTGTGTATCGTCGGCGTTCTCGCGAATGGGCCTGGAAAACGACGCCTCGGTACCGCTTGTACGTCGGTGTCTTCTCCATCCCCCCTCCGTTCTCGCTTCTTCCCTCGCTCTCTCTCTCTCTCTCTCTCTCTCCATTCCTCTCTGTTTCTCTCTCTTTCTATCTCCCTTCTCCCTCTCTTTGTCTCTCTCACCTCACCGTTCCTCTTTTCGTCTCCGTATCTTTTTTGCTCGTTTTGCGCAAGAGCTCGTCTCTCCGAGCTCGAAGAGTCTTCTCGCTCCGCCAGTCTCACGTCTTCCGATGCTCGTCTCTCGCGCTTTTCTTCCTCGTTCTCCTGCCACGCTCATCTCTCGGGCTATATCTACTGCCGGTAGCACCAGGCGCAACGCTATACCGCTACTGCTCCTCCCTTCCCCCATCCTTTCCTTCTCTCACTCCAGCGCTTTCCCTCTCTCTATCTCTCTTTCTCTTTCTCTTTCTCAGCGTGTTCACGAGATCTCTCGTCTCGCGCAGTCTCATCCTTTTTCACGCAGACACACATACACACAGTCAAGACTTTCTCGGAGCTATACGATCTCCTCGCTCTCGCTTTTTAGCTCAGGCGCTTCTACCCTACACCTTTTCAGTCGTGCTCCCTTCGCGGGTTCCTTTTTTTTCCTTTTCCTTGCCTCAGCCTCTCACGTGCGCGCGCGCGCGCGGTCTCCACCGTCGTGTCTTCGAAAACTTTTTTCTTCCTTTTTTTCTTCCGTTTTTTTCTTTTTTTTCCTGATGACGCTCCTTCTCTCTTTTTCGCTTCGTCTTTCTTTGCCTCTTTGCTCCACTGGGCTCTCACAGCCTCGCCGCAGTCTATAGAGCGCCCGGTCGACCGGTATATCCACCTCGCTGTCTCTCTCCCGATTCTACCTTCACTCAAGACTTTTTTTTCTTCTTACGTATCTTTTTTTTTTTTTGCTCCTCACATCATATTCGTCCGCCTCATTTTCCCTCGCTACATTTTTTTTATTCTCGTTTTCCTCTTCCTTTCCTCGCTGCCCTGGATCCTCTTCCAACCATTCTCTACGTAAGAGCGCGCGGGAGACGCGCCTACAGCATTTAAACACATTTCCATACGTTTTTTCTTTAGCTGCTGGTTGGAGGTTTTTAAATAACATTGATTTTTGGGGGGATGTATATAATAGTGTAAATAATGATTCCGGGGTTTTAGTAATTTACTGTGGGCAATAGAAGGAGCTATTGATCTTTATATTAATTTTTTTATGCAGCAATTTCGTACTTTTATTCAACAATTTATTTTGTCATTTTTATGTAGAATTTTGGCTGAATTTCTAGTCAGCATTTTTTCAACGCTCTGAATTCGGATTTCATTTTGGAAGCAGCATTTCATTGGGCCGCTGTTCCTTTGTCGTTGGGACGAACTAAAATTATTTTTTACATACTTTCCAAATATCGTTTCGTGTATGTGAGCTACTAAAATCGAGCAAATATTTTTCAAGACTCTTATTTAGCCACGTACAACCCACGTGGGCAAAATATTATTTTCATAGAAATAAAAATGAAAAAGACATTTAATTGTCACCCAATGATGGAACGGACGTTCCATCATTCGGTGGCAATTAAATGTACACAAATATTTGCTCAAATGTTTGCTTAAATGTACACAAATATTTGCGACAAATGGTGAACATGTAGTCTTTTGCTTAGGCGTATCAGACGTATGCATTAGTTAAAACTAACTATACAAATGTCTGATACGCCAATGGTCACAGTTACAAAGAGAAAAATATGAATGATGGAACTTTCGTGATGCTGGAAGATCCTCAAGAGCCGTTTGGCTGCATAGGTCGTCGCAAAAAAAGCTCCTGCACATCCGGATCTCCTTTTTTCTCGTTCGGTCTTTTTCTTCCCTTCCATTCGTGCGCACACACGTACACTTTGCCTCTTTCTCTTCCTTCGTATCTCTCTTTTTCTCTTTCCCTTTGGATTTCGGCGTTCTGGAGCTGACTGCCTCCATCCACGTTAAACATTCACCCACTGCGGTCTGCGGCTTAAAGCTACGAACGGAATTTGAAAAAACCCAGGTCGTCGCGTTTCCCCAGCGAGGGAAACGGAAAAACAACGAAAACGAGTACAAAAAGCGCGAGAGAGTTAAAATGGAAAAACCAAAGATGGAATATGTTTTTAGAGTGGGATCGAGGCAAACATCCGAAAACACGTTCATTTCCCACTCACTCAGTCTTTGATGACAGCGTAAACTTTGACTCGTTATCGGAAGTGTGCGCGCGAAAAAAACACGATATAGAAATGTCACTATCAAAGATGGCAACTGGAATTCTTGATTTTGAGTCTTCCTGCTTGAGATACAAGCTTATCAAATACCCAAGCTTTTTTGGTTATTTTTTAAACGACCAAATGATTGCACGAAGGTTTTTACAATTCCAAACTTTTCACCTTCGAGTGATAACCGAAATCGAGACCACAATGATCATCGATATTGATCCGAAATGGTGATGATCCTGAATGATCGCAAATTAACAATTCCGGTCTTCATCTACTTCCTCGTCTTATTAATTCAGGCAATTTTATTCTTTCAAATCTGAAATGTTATTAATTTGACGCGCTCCTGATACTAAAAATAATGCATAAAGCCCCCCCCCCCCCAAATGAACAAAACCCGAACAGACTCAAACAAACCCATTCGGCATGTCGAGTGATATACGCGGACGCGTGAGTACGATTCGAAACCGGAGGAGTAGGGGTATCGATCGGCGTTGGCGACTGATGTAGATATATTCGTATGGGATGAAAAAATAAACGTTAAGATTTTATATCTCGAAAACTATTGCTAGTCGCCACAAACCCATTGAGGAATTCGTTTGGAATATTAAGAGGAATCTCTGTGGAAAATTTCAGCTCGATCAAAGGATCGTGCTTTCCGGAACTTTATCCAAAACAAACAAGTTATTTCCACAGCCTGAATAAGCCGAAAATATATCACTGGCTAAAAAGAATGAATTTTCGTTGCATTCTAATGAGACAAATTTTAATGGCATTATTTTTTTTGTTTGTTGACATAAAATGATTCAAGCGATTTTTATTGATATAAAAGTGAGGGAAAAAAATGTTGTTCCAGTGTTTTGATGGCTAAATGGATAGATCTTCAATTTGAGCGTTTGTTGTTTATTCAAGTTTGAGCAGCCATTGATGTTTCAGAATTACCAATCATGCATGGTACAGCTCTGACCCGCTTACATATTTTATCGTTCATTCGCGCTATCGTTTTTCCCTGGCAATCAGTCGTGGTCGGCTAATCGTTCCAGGTTAGAGTGCTAACCGCCACTTGTATACGATGCTGCATGTTGCATCTCTGAATTCAACGAATGTTACGTTTTCTCATCGAATTCGAATTGTCCAATGGTCCTAATATGAAAGAAAATTATGGAACGTTCCAAACGTTTCGTTTCAAATCGATAGCCTGACAATTCCTTTATCATTTTTTTCCCCTAGTTTTCCTGGGAGAGACCAAAAATCGTCTTCGAGAAAATTGATAAACGAAACTTGCATGGATGGAACATAATGAAAAGTAAAATAAAAAAAAACACAAACAAATTTTAGCAAATTGTTAGCCAAAGTCTGCTAAGAATTTGCTAAAACGTGACTTTGGCTAAGAATTTGCTAAAATGTGTGTGTTTTTTTTTAATTTTACTTTTCATTATGTTCCATCCATGCAAGTTTCGTTTATCAATTTTCTCGAAGACGATTTTTGGTCTCTCCCAGGAAAACTAGGGGAAAAAATGATAAAGGAATTGTCAGGCTATCGATTTGAAACGAAACGCTTGGAACGTTCCATATTTTTCTTTCATATTAGGATCGTGTGTTCGTGTGTTATTCCATCGGCAAACGAGTCGTGGTGACCAGGCCGAAAAGCACCGTTTCTACCCAACCACCCTTCAACGTATCTACGCAAATGCCTACGCAGGTATGTATATACGTAGCACTAAGCATAACATAAAATTATGCGCGTCCGTATCACTGTATCCAACTGCGTAGAGGTTGAAATGCACACGAGCACACCTGACCGCAAGCACAAATATTATTGCACGCGAGGATGAAATTTATTGGCAGGTCTCGGGGGATTCGCTTTGGAATACGCTCACTTATACATATATGCATATCGCGAATTTATACGATAACATGGAAGTAGAAAATGCCCTAGGATTACTCAAGTCAATGTTTTTCGAAATAGAATAGCCGATTTGGTTATCAAATTCAATTCTATTTGACATCGGCAACAAAAAAGATCTAGCCTTTTCGATAGTCCATTGTTTATTCCAGACGGGAATGTACAGTCGATTTCAATTCAAATTAAATTTGGGAAAAAAAGTACCACTATAATTCCCCAAATATCACCCATATCCCCAATTCACCATCGATGCTAATTGTTTGGCACCGCGACAACAATTGACTGAATCATCATTCATAAAAAATGAATGACTGTTTGGTTGACAAATGCAATTCTATTTCACAACGACGTCTCGTCAAGACCATTTCCAACACTCTCGATGATTCATTCCCCAGACTAGAATCTTGAGAAACTTTTGGAGAAAACCTCTCAAATATTGAAATTTTCATCAACAAAATCCGGAAGTAAACTTGGCGAATTCTAAAAGTTTAAAAAATCATTAAAATATCGCTGAAGTAAACAATGTTTTTCGTTACACCGCCTCCCCCCAGTTGTTTTATCAACATTTTTAATCGATAGTTCATATACCGATTCAACAAAGCTTCGCACTGCGCCCGAGAATGGAAGGTTGGAGGTAGGTTGTCGACCAGCGAGCTCAACGGTTCTCCTTGGCACGCTCGCAACGAGAAGATAAAACGAAAGGGGAAAAGAAAGCACAGAGGACAGTAGGAATCGGATAACCGTGTCCACGCAGTCGCATGCCAAGAATCTCTTTCCACACATACGCGTATATAGTTGCGGCAGGGACGTTTTTCACGTTCCCACTACACGCAGAAAACCTCTGAGAAAACTTTTCCCGAGGAAAAAAAAAGAAGTAAAAATCTGAAGGGTAGGTCACGTTGCATCTTCAGGGTGAACGTGACTGCCCGGTGATTTCGCGTTTCAGAGATATACGAAGTACGAGAATGCTTTTCGCTCCCGCTTACGAAGGAGATCATACGTGAGCACGTTTGGTTTGCTGCAACCATTTTTCTTCGATATTTTATTCGAATTGTTGATACTTGACGATCATTGAGTAAGCTCACGCCAAGTCCATGACATCTGCAGTGGAAAGGTTCTCGTATCTAATTGTTAAAGGTTGCCCAGTAGTCAAAGACACGAATGGTCAGACAGCATTGTTCATCTCTGTCCTGACTATCTTTTCATTCGAGACGGTAAAAGATGTCATCACTTTTTAACTTCCTGACAGCTTTTCATAGATCGTAAGTAAAGCTTTTCCTGACAGCTTTTTCCAAAGTCTTTCAGAACATTCGAGCTACAAAAGTAATAAAAACTGTCATTAGGATTCTTATTCAACGATACATGACAAATCTGACATAATTTTGTGCGACAATGAACAGACGAATTAAAATGAAATATTCGTTTCGCATCGATGCAGACTTTGATCCGACGGCAAACGTTCAATAAACGAATTAGTAAAGTATCTTTTTCGAGGCATTACGTCCGGCAATACCGTTGGATATAAAATGGTCAGAGATTCGAAATGGGCCTTCCCTATGACCATGGTATTAATCAAACGGTACCCACTAGTATATTGGTCCGAAGTAAACAGCCAAACCTAGAATTTCATAGCGCTCAATATCGCAACGACAATTCGGCAAACCCTGGCCATCAACATACGTAATGGACCAGAATCACATTAGAACAGTACCAGGTAGAAGTACCCCATAAAAAACCTCGTCTGTCTCCTACTTTTAATTTCCTACCCGCTTACCCTGCCCGGTCGATTTCCATCAACCCACAGTACTTCCACAGGCATCAGCCATCGGAGTAACAGTAACTCTCAGGGCTGTACCGTGTTACAAAGTTCCGGAGGTTGGCACGCTCAAGTGTCCGGAATATTGATATGTAAATATAGCGGGAAGGTCCGAGGCGTTCGTCGCCTCGGACTCTTCGCCACCCCGAGCGGCCCCACCGCTTCTGTACATCCGCGTACAGCCCCGCTCGGGGGTGTACAACCCCAAGTTGGGAGCTCGGCAGTCCAGCGGTTAGAGAGAAGGGACGCGCTCCAGCAGGTTAACGAGCGGCTCGCGAGAGCACGGGGGGTAAGGGCGGGGGGGTTTGGCGAGAGGGTGGAAGAGAAGCGCGCCAGCGAGAGCGAGCGAGCGGGCCATTGGGGTGGATGGGGATCAGGAAGGGGGCTGGGCCGGGGTGGGTAGTTGGAAAGGGGGATGAGGAAACGAGAGCGAGCAGCCTAGAGCGAGCGTTCTCTCGTCCGTCGGGAGTTCCGTATATAGGGGTTGTGTGTGCGCGCTTGGAAAGCTCGCACAGCTCGGTATATTGCTATGTAGATGGATACGGGTGGGTGTTGAGGGGGTTGGGGCGTCGGCAGTCGGTATAACGTTGCAGAGGGTGGTCCGGGAAGCGAGGAGTGGGTGAGAGAGCACCGCTGCTGGCCGCCGACGCGTGGATCCTCGCAGGGGGTGGTACGGGGGTGTGCGGGGTTGCTGCCGTTCGCGGCTCTCTCCACCCACCTTTCGCATACACGTACATCTCCGCGTACACGAACACCCACATATACACATATATATATCGTTCCATACACCCACGCCTATCCCGCGAAAGCTCTGTAGGGGGTGGCGAGTCGGGGGTGGCTCACCAGCGAGATTGTAAGGGGTTGGTGTTAGTACGGAGCCGCGTCAGGCCTCGCCGTTACCTCCGTATATACACGGACGCGCATAGAGCCGAGAATGGTGGTGGTGTGTCGCTGCCGGCAGTATAACAGAGACGGCCGGGCGTGCCGCGGAGCGTGCCACCAAAGGGGATGAGAATTTTACCCCGATCGGGTAACAATTGACCGCGAGCTTGAAACCGAAAAAAATCGGTAAAATTCAACCCCTGGCTTTATCGATCCGCAACAACCGGAAACGTATGAACCATGGTTTTTTCGAGTTTCTCAGAGATAGGGTTTTTTTTTTGGTGCTACGGTGTGCCGATTTTTCAGCTTTAAAGAGGCGAATCGTTTGGACAATGATTCTGCTGGCTGCGCGTGCCCTCTATATATACTTACGTAGCCTATATCTATAGAGATAGGAACATGCCCTGCGGGACACGGCACGGAACGGGGGTGGTTGGAGAACGGGCCACGGAAACACGGAGAGGGCGGGAATACGGGTTCTCTCTCTCTCTCTCTCTCTTTCTCTTTCTCTTTCTCTGTCTCTCACTATCTCTCTCTCGCTGGAGGAGCGAGCGCGAGATAGTCGAGATAGAGCGAGTTGGTATGAGAAGTACCAGGCGAGATATAGGAAGCTCTCCCGAAGCGAAGGGATGAGTAGCGCAGGCTATGACGCGAGAAAGAGAAGGAGCGAGCGTGTGGGACGAGCACACGCTCTTCGTACGCCACCCGAGCACCGAAGAGCGAATCTGCTGCTACACAACGCGAAATATACGCTTCAATGGCTAACTACCAAAAGGGCGTATTGCGAAAGCTTCAACAGGCGATTGCAGGCGGGCTTGGTTCTTTCGGTGTCCTCGGATGTACGGGCGCGTACACCGTCGCATACGAGCGAAGGATATCTCGCTCCTGAGAACGTTGGTGGAGTCGGAGGTGAGCTCGGGGGAGGGGGGAGGGGGTTGAGTGACTGAGTACTCGACTGACTCCCTTTGCTTTCTCCCGCGTGATCTGGCCTGCCGCATCGGAACCACCTTCGTGCGCACACTTCCGCCGTTCCCGCTGCTGAAGACAACCTAGCCCATGGAAGAGACTGCACGTTGTCCACTAAAATATAAAGGTCACGCGAATTGATGGTCACCGTTGAAACGTTCCAGATGAGAACATGCTACGGGATTTCACTACCGAGACTGGAGCTTGCCACGTGTGGACGAATCGGAAGGGTTGATGATCACTTGGTCGTGTTGGGCAAAGGGGCGCTAGCGAACGCCGGTAGAGGAAGGGAAGAGAGAAAGGAGCTTCCAATTTGGAAGCCGGAGGATGTGTATTCCTAGATGCAAGGCAGCGATGATAATCGAATCTCGCACAGGGTGGAGCACGTTCTCGCGAGAGGCGAGAAACCGATAACCGTAATGTAGAGAAAGCTACGAAAGCGATGCTTTGGTTTCGTTGGTGGTCATCGATGTACAGATACCTGCTGGGAACTGCGAAGCGCAGTCATGAAACGACAAATCCAATTGCTTTGGATTTTTCATGACTGCCGGGAGGTCTTTCAGCCAAAGAGAGGTATATTCGATGACGCGTGGATACCGGACAGCCTTGCTTTATTTGTCGGGACGCCAATCATGACAATTTGCCAATCAAATAGAAACTAACGTCTACTTACCAAAATTATAATGATTCGATGACACCTGCGAATCAAGCAGTGTTTGTCTACTCATCAAAATGATGACACGTCCTAAGCTAGCCAGCCTATTGGGCTCTTTAGTTTATCTTAAAGTTTCCCATTGCATCCAGGATTGTACTGACGACGCGTCGCGTCTCGTACTTACCGAAAACGTTCTTCATGCGGAGGTGTCACGGATATTGTATTATACATCCAAAATATATAGATTTATATATAGCTAATAGATTTGCAATCGATAATTGACCTGGAGCCGAACGTAATTAATACCAAGCTCTGGAACGCTGGCAAACATCATTCTGACAATTAATTAGTGCCTGAGTAACCCCCACAGGTATGCGGACCATGCAAGCTGCACTTATACAGTATCCCTTCGACCCCTACGCAACCTCCTACGCACGGTGTGCGTCACATTGAACCCTGCCAAACGAAAGGCACCGTACGTCCATCCAATTCGCGTTTGGCCATGCCGATGTGGACCACTCGTTCAAAGACTGAGTACGCCACTCTCCAAGATTTAGGAATCATTCTTATCAAGACCTATCCGAACCATCCCTATGATCAAGGATCTTTTGTATTTTTCGAAAAAAAAAAAATTCTTCAAGAATGAGTTTCATTAAAAACATAATAAAAATGAATTTCATTTGAAAAAACTCAAAGAACCGGACTTCGAGGAAAAATAAATTCTCCGCAAAAGAATAGCGTATGGCGCCTAAATTTGAGTGGAAAATCGCGTGATATTTTTTTTTCTTCGTATGAGCCATCAAATTCCCATGCAAATATTGCGATCCGTATTGGCCTTCTATCACATTTTTTTTATTACCTTCTTCCCCCTCCTCCCCCCTCTTTCTTTTTACGATATTTCGCGCGTAGGCGAGTCTGGAAACTCCCAACGTCGGAACGATCGGAAATCGCGGGCTCGGGACGCGTGACGATGGCGGCGACGCCCCATACATGTACCACTGCTACTGTATGACACGTACATACCCATACACGTGCACCCACACGCACTCACCCACACATCCATCATCATATGGATACGAGACGAACGTGGGGGTGGAATATGAGTGTATATGTGTGTTACAAATGCACACCCACCGGCACACAAGTAACATACACGTAGAGTGTGCACCAGCGATAATCGGCGAAGCGGCTCGCGTGCCTCGACCACATTTCCGTGGCGAGACTCACCTCCACCCATCGCCAATAACGCACGAAGCCCCTGCGGGAACGTGATCGCCCTCGTAGATCTCCCTTCTCCCCCCTCTCGCTCTTTCTCTCACTCTCTCTCTCTCTCTCTCTGTCTGTCTGACTGTCTATCTCTCTTCCTCTTTCTCTCCCTTTCTCTCGATCCGTTTCTCTCTTTCTCTCTTTTTCTCTCTCTCTCTTTGACGGTCGCTTGCTTTCGTTCCTCGACCTGCACCGCGCAATCTTCTATTGACTGCGCGTGCAGCACGCCGCTTTTTTTTTTTTTTTACACCGCACACGTATTTATGTATATTACGAGTATATAGTTTTCCCGCGTTTCCTGCAAGGGATGAAAGAAAAAAAAGGGAGGGGTTGCGAGGTGTAGTCTCATGAGAAAGTCGTGTCGCGCAGCCCCACGTGCCGAATTTAATTGCGAATGCAGAATACAAGGGGGTTCGGGGAGAGAAATTTCGTTCCCATGTTCCCTCTTTTTTTTTTTTTTTTTTTTTTTGGAAAAGGGTGCATGAACGCGATAAAACGAGATTTCCGATTATTCGAAAATTATTTTGTCACAATTGATCAATTGTATTCGAACGTTGTTGTTGTTCAAATATTTTTATACTCCAAGTTCATTGAAAATGATCAAAGATTATGAAATATTTATATACTTATATGTTTTGTATTTATATGTAAATTTATATTTAAAAAAATATTTATACATAAAATATATACATTTTTCATACAATTTATTCAGAGATTTTAAAGCACTTCTTAGGAATATTATAGTATATTAAAAATATTATTTCTTCATAATTGTTTAATAAATATTCGTGCGTCATCATTATTAATGTATAATTGATTAGCGAATTATATTTGTTGACTCTGATGACGAACTGGAATTCTTGGCGAAGTTTGCTGCGACTCGTACATACGAGAGAAGCTATAAGATATTACCCCAGAGAGCTTTCCAAGATCGAGCGGGAGCGAGACCGAAACCCGAAGTGAGAGGGATCAAAAGAGTGAGCAAAAAAAAATTGGCGGATGGGAGAAAGAGTATCGATATTCGATACAATCGACTCTGGAGTAGTGGCGGCAGCGCCATTTTTTTTGAAGAGCCGGGGTGGGTGGATTTTTAAGGGCAGATGAGCGAGGAAAAGGATAAGGGGCGAATGAGAGGAGATACGGAAGGAGAGTGCTTCTTCTCGTGAAGTGACGCCACTGAAGCGCGTCAGAAGAGTTCGACACACAGTTGTACGCGTTACACACAAATGATTTTTTGTACACCCATGGACGTACACGTCGACCATGTCATTGGAGACGGTAAAGAACTTGGAACTCGAGATATCAGATGAACGTTCTGCCCTTCGCCCTATCAGGTCTTACATCCCTCGGTTGCTTCTATACCTGTTAGCCAGCAGTGCCATACCTTTCATCTTCTGGAACGTGTCAATTTCCATCCTTCACACCTGCCAACTCCCATCCTCCAGCACGTTCCACCTTCCATTCTCCAGTACCTGCCAACTTCCATTCCCCAGCGCGTCTTCCATCTTTTATCCTCTAGCATCTCCCGTACATTTTGTCCTACGGAACGTACCAACTTTCATTCTTCAGTATTATCAACCTTCTATCCTTCATTTCAGCGCACTTCCCACCTTCCGCGTTCCATCCAACTTTTATCCTCCAGTATCTTTTACCGTGCTCCTCCAATACCGTCCACCTTCCATTCTTCAACATTTGCTAACTACTATTCTCCAGCAGATCTTCCGTACCTTTCATCCTCCGGAACGTACCAACTTCATCCTCCGGAACGTACCAATTCCATGCTCCAGAACCTTCAACCTTCCATTCTCTTCCATTTTCCATCCTCCAGCACATACCACCTTCCACTTTCCAGCGCCTGCCAACTATCATCTACCGGTACGTCCTAGCTGCAATTCTCCAGCGCATCTTCCAGCTAGTTCGCATCTACTACTTGCTCTTCAGAAAGTCAGTGGGTATTATTCAACTGACGGCGAACCAGCCCCTTCTTTAGCCTCGAAAGATTGTTCGATTGTCAGTACAGTTCACTTCACTCATGCTCTTGCTTAATTCCTTTACTGATCGACTTTGAAATTTGCATTTATGGAGTACTCCCCCATGGAGAGTTGTTTTTTAAATTGAGGCTTCCGATCAAGCATGATTCGAATGGAACGCGCGTCTGGACAATTCCAAACAGAACAAACGAACGAATGCGGACGATGTGCGGAAGCTGAAGACATTGATGGATAGGACGGGACCTTTTTGTATGTTGAATCGACTTTGACCCTTGATTCGAAGTTGTACATGGACGAGAGTGCAGCAGGGGTAGTTTTCAAAGACCGGACCGTTTGAGGGCCGCACATCCCATACGTATGTGTACGTATGTGAGTCCCACACCTGCGACAACCCAGCGTCACGCTGGCAACGCTCGGCTGGCACCGAGAGAGGGTTCGTTCGGAAAATATGAGCAGCCCGGGATATACGCGAGCCCGGGGATAGATAAGGCTGTATATACGTAAACGTCTATACGTATATACCGTATCGGGCTGAAGCAACTCGAACGCCCTCTCGTAAAGCGGGCAAAAGTCCCCGATCCATAAAGCCCCTTGCGAGTAGCGTGAAAAAAAACCACCCCGGCAGACATAACGCTTGCTACGTATACCTTACACGTTTGTATGTGTCCCTATCGCTGACAAGCAGAAAAGCGCACCTTGTTTCACTTTTACAAATTGTTCATCCGTTGCTTCGAGCCTGATATCTGCATAATTACGATTACAACCCCTTCAGCGATCTGGCCCTTACAGTTTTAATTATTTCGAATTTGCGTACTGTCTGGAATCGACACTTTATTGGATATTTTGTTGGGTGGAAATCTATCCAATAAACAAGAGTACCGATTGTTTAAGATGAAAGTATCTTTGATCGATCCAGATCTGCAATTCTTCAATATCCTGACCAAAAGTGGTATTTGAGCAATTTATTGGAAATTTTTCGTCGGTTGGAAAGCCTTCCAATAAACATATAAAGAAGTACCTCTATCCCCGTGAATTCAATTCTTTGATCGAGTAAAATTTTCAATTTTCATATGTTCTAATCTAGGATGTTCATTTTCTTAGAAATTTCTTAAGAGTCAAAATCTTCCCTGGTGGAAATGAGCAATGAAGTTTTATGACGCGAGCCAGTCTGGTTCCAAAATTGTACATTCGAAATTGGATCATCGAGCGGATAGTCGATCATCTTATATTAGTGAAAATGTTCATGAATTCTCGCGGATTTTGCCAACTGATTTATGTACGAATTCTTCAATGTTTATTTCTTTTCGATTGGTGTTAAAGAATAATAGTGACGTCTGGATTTAGCTGGGTCCGAGACTTTTGAAAATATATACCCCTTTTAAATGTCAGCAAAGCACGAGTTTTTTTTTTCACTGACCCGTGCGTTAATATCATACTGGTTAACCGAGCAGAGTGTATTTTCGGCAAATGTTGTAAATAGATCATTTGCTGTGAAGCCGGAGTGTGGAAAGAGGAAAATAAATCTACGCCACTAGATTCTATATTGGTGGGCGCCTTTATGGCAGATCCGTACTACTATTTTTTATTCGATGTTTTTAATGAAAAATCGCTATTATTGCAACATTTTTCATGCATTTTATTTTAACTCACTCCAATTAAAAAACTTTTAATTTAATTCATTTAAATACATATTTATCTCAATATCTTTCGTTTCATTCGTTGTCCTCGTTCCAAAAATTGGCATTTTATTTATTTCAATATACACTCACCCCAATATTTTTAATTGAAGATATATAAACTCACTTTTAATTCAACATTATATTTCCAATTCTGAAAGAGTTATTAAATTCTCAGATAAATATAATTTCCGATATGAATAATGATAAATCTATGTATTAAATTACGTTTGTATTCAAATAAATAGAATTCGCGTTCACACATCACATTTACGTCACAAAGTGAAGTAATTTTTATGCTGCAATATTTGGTTTTCTATTGTTTGGGTTTGAAGAAAAGTCTATTAGTTTCGTAGAATTGTTTCGTAAATTTACCTTCTTGTTTTTACATTCACTACACGTCGTTTAATGCTCACCATTTGCGACTGAAAATTGTCAGCGAGAAAACTCTCGTTTGTTAAACTTTCAGTTATTCTTTCTCCTCGATCTTCCCCCTTTTTTCCTGAGCATGTTCTGACGAGTACAGCAAACCTGTCCGAGATAAAAAAAAAAGAATTGCTCGCTTCGAGGCATCTGTCTGTCGCCTTCCCACTCCCTCTCTTTCTCTCCTTCTCTCCCTCTCTCTCGCTTTCCCTCTCTCCCTTAGAACAATCATCGTGGCCACGTATACTTCAGCGAGACGGGATGCTGCGAGCGCGAGCAGAATACACATTGTGTGTTTGTGTGTGTACACGGGCCGAGATAGCGAGGCGCGTGGGTTTCCTCTTTTGTTCGGGGGTGGGTTCGGAGATTTCTCGCGCCGTCGGAAAAAAAAATTAAAAAGAAATGCAAAGCTTGTATCTTCTCTGGTACAGTAATATATGAAAAAAAAGGATTGATGAAAAAAGAAGATAAACATGAAAAGATGGAGAAAGGTTGCGACGCAACTGCGTTCGAAATTGGAAGTCCTGAAAAAAAAGGTACACGAGTACTTTCGGGTGGGTGAGTGTACGGGCTGGAAGTGGGAGTGTGAGCCTCATGGAAAGATCGTGTTGTCGTTGCCGGATAAAAAAAAAGTCGTCCAAAGGCGGAAGAAAAGAAAATCAACGAATCGAAGACTGCCCTCGATGAAAAACGAAGAGAAAGAGAGGTAGAGAGAGAGAGGGAGGGAACGAAAGAAAGGCAAAAGAGCGGAGAAGCGCGAGAGAGAAATGAAACGATCGGGTGGTTGTGGAGAGGTTGGAAAAAGTCAGATAAGGCCTCAGAGGGGAGCAAATAATCAATACGGTCGCCAAGTCGTTAATTCCAATCACCAAGCATCACGCCCTTACACACGTATACACACGTATATACCGTTAAGGCAACCCAAGAAACGGCCGAGTGTCGTGACTCCGAAAACGTTCGCGGTTTTGAGAATCGCAATAAAAAAAATTCGGAATCCAGGAATATCACCTGAATCACGGATCCATACTTTCGAAGGAGTCAAAATGCAATGAAAACTTTTTGTTTCTCTAATGTTTTTACCTTCAATTTTCATGTACATTTTTTTTGTTAATGCAAGTCGTTTTTTTATAAACGATGAATTCAAGATTTCAATCACAAATGTTGAGCGAAGATTTATTATTAAATTCTATTTTTCAGGTAAATTCGATTAATATAAATTCATTTTCATAGACTGTACGGTTGAAAAATTAAACAAATCGAGCAACTTTTTTTTTATACCGGTGTAAGCGTATTTTTTCTACTTTTATTTATACATTTTTCATTTTCATTTTTTATCATTAGATACATTTTTTCGAAATTCAAGTTGAATATTTTCAATAGGTATTTTCATAAATATTTGCGTGAAAATGCGAGTGAAAAATTTCGAGAAATCATCCAAGTAGGTAAGACCAATATATTCAGCGATGCTCGTTTTGTTCGCACGACTTCATACCTACGTGCACTCGCATAACGAAGATATATCTATGTACAGAGGAAACTTTGGTATGAGCGTTTCACGACTCCGACGTCGGGTCCTTTCGCTGGAAACGCCATCCGTCGCTGCCCTTAGGAGAATCATACGACGCTTCCCTGGAGAGAACACGTTCAGTATCGAATGCAGCAGTAGAAACGGATGTACTGTAACGTCGAACCAAAAGGGTTGCGGTGGACTATTCCGGGGATGCTGCATCAAAAATACCCTCCTCTCCCCGTATTATACCGAGCTCTCCGGTCCTTTCTACAAACATTGAAGCTTACATTTTTACCTCCCAAATTTTCTTCACTGAAAGACGAGAAACGAAAATCACAACAATAATTTTTTGCAATTTTACCCAAATTTTGGATGATAATAAGAATGAGAACGAGAATAGAATTTTTTCTTCTTTTCGTTTGGAAGAAAATAACTTGTTCACCTTTTGCTTTTGCCAGTGTATTTTCCACGCGATACTTTTGTCACTCTTGCTATCGATAAATAATTGATCAACCAAACGCTAAAACAAATAACTTCGATTTTTCTCAAACATTTGAAAAAGTCGGTTCCAGAATATCTTTTCGAACGACATTCAAACAATAAAGTGTCAACAATTGAATATCTCTTTCGAGGGTTTTATTCTTATTATTTAAACATTCTATGATAGAGTTTAGGGAAATCTAAATGCTCCGTATCAATACCTATCGCAATGACATCCCATCATTCTTCTCCCACCTTTTCGACATTCAAGAACATCGTGTTTTTTTTTTTCTTTTCTATATGCACTCTCTCTCAATTTTTCCCATTCGCGTCGTCGTTACGAACACCACTACTTTCGAATATATAAAAAAAGAAAAGAAAAAACATCAACCACCATTCCGAATACTCAAAATTTCGAACGGTTGAAAATAAATGTGAAAATACATGTGAAAAAGTACGCAAAGATGGTTATTTTCGATCTGTAAACCCTTCCAGCAGCATAACTACACAAAAATAAAAACCTACTTCCCGGATAATAAAAACGGAAGAAAATTATGTTATTCCCAAAACTAAGAAAAGTCCTAAAACTGCGACCATGAATATTAAACCTTGCGAACATAAAAATATTAAAAAAAAAAAAGGAAAAAAAGTACATTAACGTTTCGAAGGGCTTGAGCTCATCGTCCACGGAGTCTCCGTAAGCCCTTTCGAGGCTGCACCAGAGTCTGGGCAACTCACACACGCTTTTTAACGCGCAAGCACGCGCACACCACCCGCGAGGGCTGTAACCAGAAAAGTGCGAGAGAAGAAACGTCTATGGTATACCTATAGCTTTATCCACCTCGTTCGTAACAGAGCGACGAAACGTGGGGTGAGAGACGGCGAAAGATCGCCAAAGCGCATGGAGGGAACGGAGGTGGTCTCGTGGAAAGAGAGAAACGAGCAACGGAGGAGCGACAAGCCTGCCGAGGACACATCGCGAGCGAGGTGTTAGTACGCGCGCCCGCGCACTCGTGTACGCGAGTGTGAGACTAAAAAGAGAAGGAAAATGCGATTGGCGAACCGCCGCGGCGCGTGATAAATAACCGAGTACGCGCGACTCTCGCCTTCTCTCTCTCTCTCGCTCTCTTTCCCTCTTCCTCCTTTTTTCTCTGCACGCCCTTCCTCTGCGTTAACTTTTTTTTATTCGATTTTATCTGATTCTCTTTTTCATTGTTATCGTCGTTGTTGTCATTACTATTATTATTTTAGTCACAACTATTACTATTACTCATTGCTATCGTTACTATATTTTTATCAATTTTTTTTTCATTTCGAATTTATGTGAATTTTTCGTTTCCATTGTTGTTATTTTTATCGTCGTTACTATTATTGTTTTACTAACAACGATTACTACTATTATTGTTCATACAATTATTATGAATATTATTACTGTGCTAGTATTCAGTTTGATGTAACTATACTGTTAAAGTAATAAACTAAAGTATAAATACCGATACACATCTTCGATACTAATTTACCATCTTAGCAGTAATAATAGTGAGAGTAGTGTCGCTAGCAATGTTCACAAAACTCATAGATTATACAATACACGAATAACAAAAAAAAAGTTATCAGATATAGAAATAATGTAGTAATAGTGATGGTAACAGTTCCGATAAGTAGTAGTAATAGTTGTGATAGATATAACAATACACAGTGACGAGAATAATAACAACAACAGCAATGAAAAAGAACGAATGTCAGATAAAAATAAATAGTGAAAGTTCTAGCTAAAAAGTTAGTTAGTTAATTACGAAAGTAGTAAGTAGTTACAGTGTACTACTGTTGATACTATTATTATTATTTTGTTTAAATTAAGCATGATTTATATTTATTAATAACTTCGTTTAAACTATTATTACAATTATTACTATTATCACTGTTTCTGCAACTGCTGTTATTGATGTTACAAACATAATTATATTCTTTATCATTTTTGTTTGTATAAATAGTAGCCCTGTGGTAAAATTATCGAGACCCAACCATGTAAATACAGAATTGTCCGATCGAGCTTGTAACGTATTATTTTTGTTTTGTTTTTTTTTGCACGGTGCTCTAAGGGAGCAGCCGCTCCAACGAACGAATAAACCAATATTCTCTTTTTCATTCCCTCTTTCACTCTTCCTTTATTTCTCGATGTTTTCCCCTCTTTCTCTCTCGATCTTCAGCTTTCGTGGGAGAGCAAAGAGAGGGATCCAGAGACAGTGGAGGAGGAGGAGGGACTAGTCCAAGTTTGTTCCCTGTTTGAAGCGATGATTTTACCGCTTGTACCGGGAATTGGCAAACATTCTTCGACGAGCGGTATAAGACGGGAGGTCGAAAACGATCGTGGCAACACGGCGTACTCGAGGATTCCCCGGAATCGTCATCAATCTGTCGCCGATTGATCGACGTTGCCAGAAGTGAGAACGGTCTTCCAGTATCACGATGGGCTCGAGGGAAAAAGTGGGCAGAGACGACGAGACTAGTTATTTTTACGAATAAAGAGAGGGGGCTGGCACTTTCGGGTTGGGAACAGTCGAGCTTGGTAAGAATTAGGGAGGTTGCTCGAGAATGATGTTTCGATGGGGCAAAGGGATCAAGAATTGTTCAAATTTTTATCAGCAACGTAAATGCAGCGTTTCGCGTCAAGCGTGGGGAAAAAAAATGTCATCAGCTGCCAACAGCCGTGTCTTTTTATACGTCTTGATGACGTTCCTTTCGAAGGCTCTCTTTATTTATTTTATCTTTAATAAAATGCTTTTCTTTTTCACCAATCGTTGCTCAGAAGAAAAAAAAACTAGGAACTAGCCATATTTTTGTTTTTTTGGTTTTTGAGTAGACGTCAATGTTTGGCGAATAGTTCTATCGTTGTCGCCAGAACAGTACTGCCGTCATTAAGTTCGGTAAAAACCGCCGAAACCCATACAAATTCGATCCCTTGAAAAAACACCACTTGACACAAGCGATACGTATACGTTAATTACGTTCAGCTAAGCTTCGGCTCTGAAAATCGTTGCCAGTTTCAGAGCCAAGAATGCCCGATACGCATTTTTATTTTGCAAAAGCCTGTACACCGCTCGGTTGGCTCTCTTGCGACTGTATTCCTCTCGGCGGCCTGGCAAAGAGGAACGGGCGAAGAGAGAGGGAGCGAGAGACAGGCAGAGGGAAATGAACAAAGAGGGGAAGAGAGAGAGAGAGAGGGAAACGTGGCGCGGCACCATTTATCGCTCTCGCCCTCGAGCTGTGGAGCGAGCGCTCCACGACCCGCTGTGGCGATGGTGGTGGTGTGCTCTCGCTTCGCATATCTACCATCGCGCACGCCAGAAACGAGGCTATTACGCGAGCGCGCATAGCAGATATCCGCTCGGCGTGGGAGCGAGAGAAAGATCGACGCTATTGGGATTCGAGAGAACGAACGGAGATAAATGAACACAGCAGGGAAGAACGAGAATCCGAGGAAAATTCAGGTAGCGAGAGAGACGATCGAGAATAGCAAAAATTTTCACCGAGAGAACAGGAGAAAGAGAAGAATCGCTCGGGGTGAAGACGAGAGACAGAAGTAGAAGTTTTTGCGAGTGACACTGAGAGAGACAGAGAGAGATAGAGGGAGGGAGGGAGGAAATAAAAAAAGAAGGGTAGAAAAAGTCGAAATTTCCGGAAGTGACAGAAGAGATAAAACGCGAAGGGCTGGTATTTTTGGAGGTGTTGAGAAGGGTGAAGGGAAAAGGGACGAAAGGGCTGTTGACTCCGTTTCTGGACTATTTCTAGCGATTCGAGCTTCTGGGATCAGCGGAAAACCCCGCTAACGCCAAAGGATAAGAACGAATGAGACCGTCTCCAACCCCTCAACCCTGCGAGTCGTACCAGCGCTGCGACCATACACACATCGTTTATTAATATGGCCTGGTGCAAATCTGAACGACTGGCGCGCGTACCTGTCGTTAGAGACGGTTGAAATTTTCATCGCTCCAGTTTTAGGATATTGTCCCTGATAGAGTACACGAAGGGCTTGAAATTTTGACGATCGGGCAAGCGATGCCCGCTACAAGCGTCATAATCTGATCTGAAGGATTGAATAATCACAGAACGCCAGACGATGAGAGTTGGTAGGAAAAAAGAGAAAATCGCGAGTTCAAAAAAAAGGTGAAAGTCGTATAGCTTTTTGAGTATGGGTGTCGAGGTATGAGCTGTAACAATGGGAAGTGGAAGCTTCCAACGGAGAAGACGAATCCAACTTTATTCTGATTAAATAAACTGAATGAAAAAAATGAATATTAATTTGGTATATTAAAAAAAAAACATTTAAGTTCGTTCTAATATTGTGAGAACAAATATTATAATTAACATATTATTAATTAATATTATACAAAATAAACAATGAAAAGTATATATTTATCATGTTTAAAAATTGTAATGTATTGAAATATTGTACAAAAATGATTATATAGAAGTTTTATTTAATTATGTCACATTTATTTTTTATTTTTATATAATTATATTTATTTTCTATCTGGTATTTATGTACTTATGTAAAATCAACTTTGGACCATTTTTTTTACAACTGATTTTCGGATAGTCAAGTAGCTCAACCTCCCAATCGATCAGCCGCGAAATTCTCTTGGCTTTTTGTTTTTTTCTCTTGCAGCTCTTTCTGCTCCGGCGAATTGAATCACCGTTGAAACTGGCGAGCTCAAATTGACCAATTCGAGGCGCTACGCCCTGTGCGCTGATACACACATTTGTGGGCACAAGCCTGGAACGAGATATCCATAATATATCATACGCTCACGACACGTCCTATAGAGTTTCATACTTTCCCACAGATGCAAGAATATAACGCCCATAGTCGAATAATTTCATGTGTTTTCTTCATTCTCGCTGTACGTTTCCGTGCTACATGTAAATGAGCATATATTTATACTTTACGTACACTGGATCGAGTGTACACAGAATGGTACACGTGTGGTGTACAGGCAAACTTATGCTCGTAATATAACTCCAGATATATATTTCAACGTGCATGCGTACTGTGTGACCCCGATTTCCTGCCACTTGTGAGCTAGAAACTGGCAAAAAACTTTGGATTTGCAAAAACTGGTAAAAAAACATTGGATTTTTAAAAAAATGGTAAAAAGTAAATGATGAAAGTATGCGCGTATTGAAGTATACTAGTAATTAGTTCGAAAGATCATTGACCCACTTACGATATTCGAGCGACAAATCCAACGATTAAATATATATATATATATATATATATATATATATGTAAAATCACATATTAATTCGTTATTTTATTGTACAATAGCAATTAAATATCACCTATTTAACATTTATTACTATCAAAGTTAAACAACAACAAACAAATTTTAAATTAGAAACAACATTGAAATTTCAAGCGTTACGTTTTTTGTAAACATTTATAATTTTATCATTTTCCGCTTCGTATGATACGAAATTGAGCTGGTTACATAAAAATCTTTGGTTATTGCGGTAACCTTCCCACCATTGTCGATCATTGTTTCAAATGTCCAGTATTTCTTTTTTCTCATAATAGCCGTGCTCTTTTCCGGGACGATTGTTGTTCGACTCGACGTTTTTTCGTCATCTTTACATTCGAGGTTAGGTTTTTGGCTCTAACCGGCAGTTTTGTTCGACGAGGGGGGGGGGGGGGGGGGGGGGGGGGGGGGGGGGGGGGGGGGGGGGGGGGGGGGGGGGGGGGGGGGGGGGAATAAAGAGGAATATGAAAAGATCGAAGTGGAAAATCAAGGTCTCACTGTATATTTGTAAATAAGAGGCCCCGAGTATATACTAGACGCATATATATATATATATATATATTTGTCGAAAATATGTACATATATTTATGTACGGTGCTCGAATGCCTCGATCGCTCCTAGCGTATGTGATATTTAAATATTTATGAGCGTATGTGTACATAGATATACGTATGATGGCATGAGACTTGGAATACGGTATTTGCGGTGGTACGTAACGGCGTATGTGCGGGATGAGCCATGTATAGCGACGACTCCGGTATATGTTTTTCTTTAAAAAGGCTTACGGGAAGATTCGGGTACGTGAAATAGGTACATGTGGGCGCAAGTGTGACGTGCACGGACCAATGTATATCAAGCTTTTGACATCCGCGATATTGCACTTAATAAATGGTTACGTGTTATTTTTCTAGGATTGAGGTCACGATCTTTGAAAAAAAAGTAAGAAAAGTCGTTTGGAAGTTTTGGAGAGTCAAAGATATTGAGTTTGTTTTAATTTTAAAATTTTTCCATTTTGTTAATTTAATGTAATTTAAATAATTTTCTTTCGTAATAGTGATATTGATGTTTAATTTTTTAATCAGAGTTAACATTTTTCAAAAGATGTTGAGGTTACTGTGAAGGTAGAAGGATTAAAGTGTAAGGAGATTTATTCACTTGTATTGATTGATACGAAGACAATAGCCATCAGGATTATTCATATTATTCTTATTGAATTCATAATTAATCATTAATCAACCTTTTTTAATTAAATTACCGTCTAGTAACTTAAGCTAATACTTGATAGTTAAAACTTTTTCCTTATGAAAGAATTCATCGGAGACGTTCTATGACGATCAGTAATGAAAAATTCTTCAACCGTATACTGTACATCGAACAGTACATGACGATGCCGAATTTCATATACTGGCGTAAAAAAAAATAAAAACGCGTGATTCGTCCCGGAGGCGGCAGTCTGGTGGCTAGTAGTCACGGACATTACAGCTCAGACCGTAAAACTGAACGAATACATATACATATATATATAGTCGTGCAAACGCGAGGGCCAAAGCCAGTGAACAAGGCTAATTCAATGGACGTCTGATGGTCCCCGAAGCGCGTTTTGCTTAATTAATGGACGCGAACTTGGACGTCCTATATACACACGTAGTTATACGCAGTACGGTCCTAAGCCCCGAAGTGACTTACGAGTAATATAGCTTGGACCACGTTCGATATGGATGGACCACACCCTGCAAATACCATTGACACACTCACTCTGTCTCTCCCTGTAGGTGTGTGTATGCATTCACAATAAATTCGCATACCTATAAAAATTAATGTTCACTATCAGAAACTGAACCGGCAACGCGAACAAAACTGATTTTTCCAAAATTTTTTACATCTACACAAGATTAATATCGAACTGAAAAAATATTATGAAAGTATAGTTTGTACAGTTGGCGTCTGAGGAAAAATTACAAAAATAAGAAATAAAATTATTAACAAAATTTACTTTTGCCAATAGCATTGATAAAGATGTAAATTTAATAATGAAAATGAAAAACAGAAAATCAGTATTATAACTTTCGTTCTGACAATCGAGCTTCAACGCTACGGAAAACGTATTGCCTTTTTTTTTTAAGTTTCTCAATTTCCTTTGATAGATGTGAGCTATGAAAGTCGACGAAAGTTCGTTTCTCTTCCACCGTTCATTTTGTCTTTTTTCCGACGATTTAGGTTACGAAAATTATTCAAACGAGAAGAGACTTGAATTTATAGAGCAAAATTATTATCATAAAAGAAACTGAACAAATGAAATAATATTAATCAAATATGAAAGATATAATTATTGTACGAATAATAATATTAATAATAATAACAAAGAGGTATAAAAATGAAGAAATAATCGATAAATAAATGTAAAAAGTCAATGAATAATGCGTTCAAACGGCGATAACTTCAAAAATACAGAAAGTGAAGTTATTCATATTTTCCCAAATTTCCTTCGACCGATTTACGAGTCATGAAAATCCCACGAATAGTTTTTTCGAAATTCCATTTGTCCACCTGCCAATCAAAATCTGCAAAATACGATTGTGTTTACCAATGAAAAGAACAAAAATTGTAAATGATTATCAGTTACATTTCGACGATCAAAACTCTAAGCCCTGAAAGAGATTCACCTTCTAGGTGAATACCAGTGTATTTCGAATTTCATCATGAAGATATTTCTACTCGGATACCCTCAATTGAAAACCAAACTCGAGTTCGCCTACGTTCGATAATTGTTCGATTTTTACTTCGATGATATCAAGTGCGAACACGGCTTAACCAACATCCACATGTAACGATCTTTCGCACCATTTACATCGAGTATTGGCAAACAAAAGGACATAATCGGAGCGTTTAAACCCCCAAACTGACGTGAATTAAGTTCTCTTGTTTCGTGACAATCCTTGCGATCACCAAATTCCCTAAGGATACTTTTTAGACGTCTGCGGACTACCCCCTCGCGAATCCTTCCTCCGAGACGAAGAGACGGTTAAGGGGGATTTTTATAGCGTACCAGTCATACAGTAAAAGGTGTTCAAATAGAGTAAGAGAGAACGAAAGAGAGACTTTGTGAGAGAGAGGGCATCCCGGACATTTCTCGTGACGCAGTTTTACGAGGAAGGAAGAAAGATCTCGCCGCTCGTTGGCCTGGTCCATAGAGTGGACGGTTATAATATAGCAGGGAGTAGGAGGAGGGTGAAAATCCTCCAACGACCGCGCTAAGATAAAAAAGTATACAGATATAGAGCACTTGCGATGCGGGGGGAGGGGGGCGGCGGAGAAAGGGAGGGAGAGACAGAAACTGTGCGAATGGTGGTTATTAATAACGCTGCGATAAACCCAGGGTTAAGCCCCCGAGGGGGATGAACGGTCTTTGACAAAAAGCGACAGTCCTTTGTCTTTCATGCTCTCTCTCTCTCTCTCTCTCTCTGTGTATCTTGCAGTCTCTATTTCAGATACCAAAGTCTTCCTATTCGCACTCGTAATTTTATATATATATTTTTTTTCGTACTCGGTGGAATAGTTCCGTCTTTCGTTTTCTCATCCCGTATATCGAAGGTGTTTAACTTTTCTCTTTCTTTGGAATTTTATAAAAGGTATGTACGTTCGAAAAATATCGATCAATTTATTTAAAGTTTTTAAGTAAATAGTTCTTTTCATGGGAACAGCCTTTGTTATTTCTTGGCTCTTTAGATTTTAATTTTTCCTTGATTGTAACTCCACCCTTTTTTACTTTTTTCTTTAGTATTCATTTTTTATTTTTCGATAGTTTCGAAGTTGTGCATTTTCTTGTTTAATTTATCGTAGATTTGTTCTTACTATTTATTTCTGACTTTTCAATAGTTGTCAACAAATATTTCTTTTACTTATCGATCTTTTTATAGTATCATTTCTTTATTATTTTTAATATTTATTGTTTAATTTTCAATAGTTTTGTATCAACATCTTGTTATTTTATTTTTTAAAATATTATCCTTTTTGTTTTCCGGTAGTTTTGGGCTGGTTTTTGTTAGCTGTTTATTTCTTTGTTTTCCCTTGACAGTTTTAGAATTATAATATAAGCCCAACGTTTTTGAGGATTTTTCAAGGTATATCAACGACAGTTTCCAGCGGGTGAATTTTTTTTTCACCGCTGATAAATATCGAGATGTGAGAGGAAAAACAAAATGTTTGCATCCTCGAACTCTCACCCTTGAATTATATCCCCTCGTCGGGGCGTCTCAATTCTTTGCTTCGTACTTTTCGCATTTCGAGCAGGGAATAAAGAATACGAATGCGCGAAGATTAAATTGCAGAGAGGGAGAAGAAAGAACGAAAGAGGAAAAAAGAAAGAAATTGTACTTGGAGGACGAGAAAAAAGTGTGCGCGATTGAAAAAGCCGCCGGTGCGGTCGGCCGTGGGGGGTGACTCGCTTGCGAGAGGTCCCCAGGCCTCGGGCACGTTCCTCTTCAATTGAATAAGTCGCAGGAAGGACGCGTCGCTGCGTGCGCGGCGAGATCGAGAGAAACCGAAAAGGAGAAAGGGAGAAAGAGATTAACGTAGACGGAAAGAACCAAGTAGGAAAAGAGTCAAGAAAATACTATTACGATCACCTCGATTCCGGCAAAATGTCCACATTGATCCTCGTTGAACTTCACCGGGAGTTGGGTCTCAAAAAAGAAAAAGCGTCACTCAAAACTCAAAGTGTATTTTTAATTTTTTCATTTCTCTTGATCCATGTAAGGCTGATCCATGTAAGGCTCAGTGCCCAATAAAGCCCACGTTTTAAATATCCAAAACTACAAAGTCAAACGGATTGAGCTCTCATCGTCGAGATTCTAACTTTCAATACCTGAAATTGCCATAGCAACTGCCGCGCTGTGGCGAACCCAAACAAATTTGCAGTCGATAAAATACACCGCGTACGATCGCACGCAGGCGTTTCTTAAATTTCTACGTACAAAAACTTTCGAAAACAAAAAAATGTTTTCAATATTACTTAGCGAATCTTTATTCTAATTATGTAGTGGTTTATCAGCACTATAAATGTTGTTATCAAAATGCAAGTTTAAATTTGAACATTATATATTTTTTAAATTTGTTTTTGTACGAAGTTACAACGGGTATGGCCTTATCCGAAACAGTAGTATGAATAAGGCCCAGAAGACGTTTTTTTTTAATAAAAAGCTTATAGTCAATAGTGAACATTGTTTTATTATCCAAAATTATTATTAATACGTTGATTATTGAATAAATGATTCAATGAACATTTTTGTTACATTTCAACATTCATAGTTTTTTTTGTACTAAAAAAAAAATAAGTTGAGCCTTACATGAACCAGGTACCTTAGTTAACGATTTTTTCAGTTGCTTCCCAAAGTAGTTAACGACGTTTTTACTTTTTTTTTTATCGCTAAGATATTAAATTCGTTGGCGCGGACAGAAAAAATACAGGGTGCCTTATACTTTTAGCCAAGGCTGTATACATAGTCGATTCACTACTTGTGTTTTTATTTCTTCCTCGGTTTTCGCCGCTCTGCTTCGACTGTTTTCTTTTTATCCACCATCAATCTATCTTCGATCCTTCAGAAAACGTGCAACGCACCACACCGCTTCGCTATTCTCGTCCCGGCGTTCCTGCACGCTTATTCACATACATATTACATACCCACATACAAAAGTATATACATATATGTGTGCTTGTGTATACTTTTGCACGTGGGTGAGGTCTCGAGCGTTTCGCCCGAGTAGCATCGAGAGAACGCGTCGGCTCGTAACTCTACACTCGACGACATGCTCTCCAAGAGAGGAACGAAATCCCACGGGGCCGACATCGATCTTCCCCTTGATATACCAGCAACCGTCCAATACATATCTCACTGTTTCCTTCTCTTTCGCAGCCCTCCCCGATCTCCCTCTCTTTTTCTTTTTCACCGCTCGTCCAAATTCGCGATATCCCCCGAATGTCCGCGCATCCCTAACGACCCAGACTGTGAATTTGCTTCGTCCTGCACCTATATATATATAAATATATATCAAAATATAATAATTGAACGCAAGGGAAAATCGAGGGAAGAAAAAGGGATGGGGTAAGATAAAACTCTGGCTACTGAAAAAGTGTGCCTGATAATCTCGCGAAAAAATTATTCCGTAGAAGAGTATCGATCAGAGCGAAGAACGCGACTGAAGTTATTAAACGATATTGATTTTTACACTGAAACACCTAATTTGAGGTTTAAGTCCAACATTATCTCAATCAAGTTGTCCTTTCCGTTTATTTGAGTTATCGATATTGATGTAAGACAATTGATGCAAAACGAGATATCGATGTGGCTCAGAAGTGATCGATATTATTGCGTGATTAATTGTTGAATCGTTGACTGTTTAATAGGGCTAAAAGTGAATACAAGTGAGCAGGGCAAAATAAATATTTCCTCGTTTTGCCTCCCTTTCCCAATGTCAAGGTAGGTCATGTGTTATAAGTCATTGATCTCTACGTACAAAAATGACGTTTTACTTGTTTCAGACTTTAGAAAATGTTAAAACCGTACTTAAAGGAAATCAAAAGAGAGTAGCATAAAAATAGTGTGAAGAAGGCTGTATGAATAACGTGTCAAAGAAAAATAATAAGCGATCGTTCTGGTATTAAAGTTGTAAATTATTATCGTATACAAAAGATATGATTGATTTTTCACGACTTTGTTCCATTTAGCCCCACGTATGTAATGTTGTAGAAAAAATGAAGATTCAATGGAAACTATATATTTTATGTTAACAACCATCAACGATTTTTTATAGGAAGATTGATCAATGTTGATTAGTAAAAAAAGAATTGAATTTATATTTATTGTTCTACTTGAACAAATACTGGGCTTGGTCTTCTTGCCCAAAATTCTCTGAGAAATCCGACGAACATTTATTTCTACAATAGAGGCTTCCATTTCTTGTCATCGCGTTGACCCTTGGCTAAAATGGGGTGGATTGGGCCGCGATACGTCCAGCCTGGTAAGCTGGGAGAGCAATTAACTTCGAACTATTCGCGGTGTGCGGGGGCGATGGTGGATCGACGAGAATTCGACGAACCTCGCGCCCACGATTCTGCCCCTCATTACTGGACAGCACGCACCGATTGTGCGTGGACGAGGCTCGCTGATTTTTGGTGAACGTTCGAGTCTGATGCAGAGGTCTACCGTGGGATCAGTATGAAGGCGATACAATAACGGGCGGGGTATTTTCTCGTCAAGGTGACGTGGAAAAATCATTTTAAGATATGTAATTATGGATTTTGTTCTGAGTAAATTAAACGCCACGTCTTCAAATCCAAATTGACTATCACATAGTCTTCAAGCTGCATGTCCTCAAAGTCATTATTTTTCTTCCCTATTACTTGAAACCTCGTGTGTTCAACACCAATGCCTTCAATCTCAAAGTATTCGACCTCAATATCTTCAAGTCCAATACCTTATTCCCAAATTATTTGAAAACCTACGTGTCTCCAGCTCCAATAGCTTTAAACCCAATATTTTCTATCCCAACCTCTTCAACCCTGATGCTTTCAATTCAAAAATTGTCAACTCCAATATGTCCATGCTTCTACCCCAACATCTTCGAACCCAATGTCTTTAACCACTCAATCGCAAAGTTCCCAAAATCGACTCAGAAAGAACAAAAATATTTATCCAAACGAATCTTCCAATCCCAAAGTTGACAATTAGTTTCGATAAAAAAATCTAAAACCATCGTGGCACCAGGCAGGCTTACAAACAGCTTCCCATGGACATAACAGATCGAAAATACACGTTCACCGTATTTTCGTGTTCACATACACACGTCTCATTCATAGATATTCAAAAGCTGGTGGAAATGTATTTGAAAAACTTTTGGCCAGAAATTGCGATCGTAGAAATTGTAAAAATGAAAAAGAATCAAGAAATAGGGGAAATTGTAGAAGTTTTAGCAATGATAGGAATTGCTGAAAAATAGATTAAAGGGAGGGAGAAAATGGAAATGCGAAAAAATATTACGACTAAAGTTTGTTAATAGGAAAAAATAATTTTATTTGCAGATTTTTGTACATTTGTTGGTCGTGATTAAGAAAGCAAGTGTGGTTTCGGTTCCTCCCAATACACATCGGGCGGTTCGTTTGTAGAAAAACTTGCAACGACGTCGACAGAAGGCCAAGTCAAACAAAAAGCGCGTTTCTGCAAAATAATTTCATTTTTCAGTGAGGCAGAAGTTTTTTCAGAGAACTTTATTTTGATTACACATAAAATATGTGTCAGGAGGGATATCGGCATTTGTGAAAATTGCAAGTAGCGAGGGACACTCTAGGAATACGAACAAAATTGTAGAAGGGCAATGTTAAGGCGAAGGAAAACATGTCGTTCGTTTACGAGAATACACCATGGCGTTATCATTTGTATTAAAAGGATGATAAATATAAATTTTTTAAATGAACCAAATGAACTACAAGATACTGATTTTGAAGTACGCAGTCTTGGATCTTGACGATGTTTTTGCCATTTCTTACTTCTCTATATGTATCATTAGTCACATGATTTTGTTTAGAAATTGAAGTTGTACATTTTTAATTAAGACACGTAACATCGTTTGGGTGACTTTGAAAGCTTAAAAAGTCCGTCATCCAGAAAAAGATTTCAGAGATTAATGCTTTCTAATCTATCAATATAAACCAAAATTGAATTAATATCAATTTAAGAATTGAATCCAATAAAAATAATTTTATAATGCTGTTTAAATGAAAAACATTGCACTTTGTAATTAATGTTCGTGACATTGGAATTCTTATCTTTGGAGTTATTATCTATCTGGTTTCTATACATTTTTTTATTGTTATATGCAATTCTTCATAGGAAATTCAGCGGTTTTTCCAACAAAGGCAATAAAAAACGTGGGTGATTTTCATTGCACTCCAGGGCAATTAGTACAGACTTAGCAAATTTTTCAACATCTGGACGAAGGTATCTGTCAAATTTTCGCAAAACTGTACACCAGATATTTAAAAATGGATTGTTGACCAATACACTGATATCATCTTATCCTAGCGCCGCTTGATGCGGATTGAATTTCGAAAGTAAAAAACTACTTACGTTACAAGCACGAGCTGATTCCAGTGTGCTACAATATCGTACAGGATCTCCGCAAGGACTGGCAAGAATAGTGCATTCATTGTTTACCTAGTGGATAAACGTTTGAATTTAATGTGATAGATTCCACGATACAGACGTGCAACTTCCGATTTTCGTTTGGCATTTTACCTCACACACGTCTCGCAGACTTTCACGACTACAGTAGTGCCTCGCTCCTCTTCGACAGGGATCCACCGGGTTTACTATATACTAAATTATACGATCAAAAACCGTTCGCCAAATCGAAAAAAAAGTCAATCTCGCGAAATCACCAATATTGCTCACCATTGCCGAGGTAACCGAGATGATCATCAGCATCACAAACACGATCATCTTTTGTTTAAATTTACCTGCGAATAAAAAGTATTGAGATTGGAATAACGTGCGTATTGATTTATTAAAGACTACCCAGTCGAAGTACCCATTCTGGAATTCCGGAGAAAACGAAATAAAATAATAGGATACGCTGACTACAATAATTCTACTAGCAATGGCTTCAAACGATCTACGTTGTCTATAAAGCACATACTCCGCTATAAAGCACGAGTCTTATACACTTTTTTTATCTTTCAATGTTTACCAGAGCTAATAGATCGCAAGTGGTCCACAGATCGTGCGTCAGCGATGACGCCAAAAAAGAGATCACTATTAAAAAATAGCTAAGCAGCTATCGAAAGATTAAAATATTCGAAATTATTGCCAGAAATTGTTTGATTTAAAAACATTGGAATTACCATTTATATCTCATATTCAACCGCGTACTGATCTCAAATATGAATTTCATTTACTTTCCGTATCCTCCAATGTTCGTTAGTGATTCGAAAAATCCGACAAAGAATTACGTCGACGAAAGAAGCTACCATGACTCGTCGTCACGTCGACCATCAACCGAAATGGGTGCGTTGAGTCGCGATACGTCCAGCCTGATAAGCCGAGGGAGCAAGTAACTGCGATCTATTCGCGATGTGCGTGGGCCATGGGGAATCAAGGGGAATTCAACCAAGCTTGAGCCCAGGATTCTGCCTCTCATTACTGGACTACTCGCACCGATTTTGCGCGGATGAAGTTCGGTGATTTTTAGCAAATGTTCTAGTCTGGTGAACAGGTCCACGGCGGGATCAGTAAAAGGAGCGGAAGGCACGCGGAGGATATTTTCTTATCATGTTGCTACAATTGTGAGCTTTCCTCGGAGTAAATCTAAGCTCGCATCTTCTATTTTAATGGCTTCGACCCCAATATTTTCAATTACAAAGTCTTCAAGCTCGATGTCTTCAACTACGATACTTTTCACCCCAATTTCTCGAAGTCCTGTGTCTTAAACACCCATGTCTTCAACCTTAAAGTCATCGGCCTCAATATCTTCAAGTCCAATACCTTATTCTCCAATTATTTGAAACCCTACGTGTCTCCAACTTCAATAGGTTCAAACCCAATACTTCCTATCCCGATCTCTTGAACCCTGCTGCCTTAAATTCCAAAGTTCTCAACTCCAATATGTCCACGCTGCTACTCCAACATCTTCGAACCCAACGTCTTCAATCCTTCAACCTCAACGTCCCCGAAATCAACGCGGGATGGACAACAGTATTCATCGAAACGAACCTTCCCATCCCAAAGTTGACAATTCGTTTCGAAAAGAGAACCTAGACCCACCGTGGCACCAGGCAGATGTGCGGACAGCATCACATGGACATAACGAGTCCAAAATACACTTTTGCTCTACGTACGTGTTCACATACACAGGTATCATTCGCGTATATGCAAAAGCTTAGGGGGTGACGTAGATGGGGTATCTGAGGGGGCGGTTCGGTGCCTTTCTGGCCCATTTGCCTCGCTGCTGCGCTCGAGCCATCCCCATCCGCAAAAGCACGCTTCGTTGGAGCACCCCATCCCCGAAGTCATCTCGTCTCTCTTTCTCTCTCTCTCTCTCTCTCTCTCTCTCTCTCGTCGCGTCGCGCTCCAAAATCGTACGCGCGACAAGCTCTCGAAGCCTCGCATTGAGCCCGGCTCACCCCTCGGTATCAACCCTGCACGCACCCTCTTTCGTCGTGTGCGAGGCCAGCCCGCTCGCGACCCTTCAATTTACACGCTACAATTGTTTCATCCTCCATCCTCTCTCGTGCGCGGATTTTCGAGCTCAGCGCGACGCGAATCTCTCCCCCCGGCCAAACACCCACCCACACATTCGTCTATGCGCGTGGGATCGTCACGGGGCTCGTGCCAGTTTATAATTCCGGCGATGTTTGGGGTCGGCATGTCCCATCCTCTTTAGAACGCCCTTTTGAATCTACCAAAGATTCTGCACCGATCGCGATCTCGCAGCTACGAAAAAAAAAAAAAAAAAACGACGTCCCATGAAACGTAACGGTATTTGTATCAAACCAGCCGCCGTCCATAACTCGTTATAGAAATCAACGATTTTTTCATACCGTAGAAATTAATTGAAAGATCCAAGGCGAGGATGGAAATGATCGAAAACTTATCAAGAATAGAATTATTGGAAATGGTAGATAACGATGCAATGATCATTCAATCTAACTTTTGGACAGAAATGATAAGAATTACAGCAGATGGCAAAATCGGAGAGATTAGATAACTGTTATAAATAGTTGAAACGGTAAAAATTATACAAAATGTAGCAATCGCTCGAAATAGAGAGGTATTGTAGAAATGGTAGAATTTGTCGAAAATGTGTTAAAGAATTGCTCAGCACGAAGATGAAACAATAATGTTTTTTTGTTCACGTTCCGAAATTTCCTTAGGAAATTTCAGCCACATTAGGTACGCAAAAAATATTAAGTATTTTAATTTAGCGATGGACAAGGAGTGTGTTAAATGGTAATAAAAATAAAAACTCGAGAAGAAATTTGTTGTATCGTTGCACTGCAACCATAACTCATTGTACTTTCTCCGTCTCACTATCATCCAATCTTCTTTTTCAAATTCAACTTGTAATTCAAATCCTGAACGATATTTTTCCATTTCTGCGGCTTGAACCGAAAATCAAGATTTTTAACGAAAAAGTAAGCTTCGTTGTAACTCTCTATTACAAATTTCTCTCAATATCAAAGTATTTCTAAGCACGGCTATAAACGACTTCCTCCCGTTTCCATATTAGGAAGTCTCGTCCTTCCAATCTGAGATTTCGAGTTATCTATCAATTCTTAAAGAGGCAGGCGTACTTCGAATATCCCTGATAAACACCCGTGCAACCTTTCATAAACGTACATCTCTTCAAGGACCAAGATCTCCCATCGTTTTTCTTTTCCCATACCAAAAACGTACCGCTTTTTCTCCCTTTCCCTCGTCATGTCCCCTTCCAATGCTTTACTCGTTCCCCTCGTAGCCTGAGAGCACGCTGCGGCGCTCGCTGCGGTATGGCCGTATAAGTGTGGGAGGATGGAAGTGGTAGTGGTAGTTGCGAGTCGGACGGTCTCGCCTCGTCCGGATAAGGGTTAACGAGGGCGACGCGACCGTTTCGATGCTATAACGGTTCGCTCTCTCGCTCTCCCTCGCCGCGGCACTCGGAGATGTAGTCGGTGGAACGAGCTTGCGGAGCGGCAAGTACGTACGTCGTGTTACTGTATATCTCTGGATATACGTGGCAAGCACGAGCAGGCAAAATGAGAAGGATATCTGCCTCTCCCTTCATCCACCTCCAGTATCCCCCCCTCCACCGCCCTCCTCTCAGCGTCCCTGGCGACGTCGTTACGAGGGCGCCGGGCGCGTTTAGAGCGTCGAGGCCAGTCGCGGATCACTTCTGGTGGTGCACGGTAACCTTTGCATATATATATACATATATATATATATATATATATATATATATATATATATACCTGAAGGGTGAGAAATACGGTGTAGTTTGCCGGTACACGAAAAAGCTCGAGAGAGCAAGAGAGAGAGAGAGAACGAGAGAAGGATGAAAAAAAGCGAGCCGAGCAAGGGAGGAAACTGAAAGAGGAGAGCTGAGGCAGTGAGAGCTTTTGCGAGCGAAAGAGCGAGAAATGTGTAGTTCGAGAGAAGGAGAGAGCGAGAGAGGGAGAGAGAGAGAGAACGGGAGCGCACGGGATGCGTTGAAGCACGCCACATCTCGAGTGTAGAGAGAGAGAGAGAGAGAGAGAGAGAGAGAGAGAGAGAGAGAGAGAGAGAGAGAGAGAGAGAGTGAGAGAGCGAGAAAAGGGCGAGAGAGAGGATCGCACTGAGAGCGGCAGCGTACTATATTCCTACCACTACTACGGCTACCACCAATACTGTCTGCTACTACTCGACTGCCGGGCCACCCACGCCTTCTCTCGCTCCAATCCACACGCAGCGCTCTCTCTTTTTCTCTCACTCTCTCTCTCTCTCTCTTTCCGTCCCATTCCCTCTCAAACATCGCCACCGAGAGCCGCGAGTTTCTCGACTAAAATGGCTTGGCCCCGGCGTGGCACGCTTCGCCGGCACCGGAGCCGGCTTGGTCACACGGGAAACGACGAATTGGACCCGTCGGGTGCGACATAGCCTGGCACGGCTACGGCGTGCCGCGTCCCGGCAACGCCACGCCCGAGAATGACGGCGTGGCGCACCGCTGCTACCGTCGGATGGAAGAAACGTGAGGAAGTGTGAGAGGGAGCCGAAGCGAAAGTAGGGAGGGACAGAGGTGGTAGGTAATCACCCGGCGGCTCGCGTTATAGCGTCGTTACGCCGCAGCGCCGCTATCGCCTGCCTCGACCTCCCTCTGTCTCCCTTTCTCTACCCTATACCCTCCACGATCAAGCCCGCACAGCTACGACCACTTCGCTATATATCCTAACCCCGAGTTCGCATCTCTGCTCGCTTTAGCCTCGCTCAACCCTCCCTCCCCGGCTCCCTTCCGCACCTCGCTGCGATCTCTTCCCGTACACGCTCCTCTTTCGCTGGTGTACCGGAGTTGGGAGGGTTGTTCGCTCCATCCTCTCTTGCTCCCTCGTGTCTCTCCAATGGCGCTCGACCACGCCACTCTCGCGCTCTGTCTTTCCGTCTCTTTCTCTCACGCTCTCTCTCGCTGTGGCTCAGCCGCTCTGCCGAACTCCCGTTCTCGTTCAATCCCCCCTTGTTCTGGGCGCACACGCAAGAACCTACACACACATACACATATATATATGGGCCATTCCGCGTCAATGCCCACCGACTTGGCCGCGACCAACTGCAATTTCCTTTTTTTTTTTGTCAGTTGTTGACGTCACTGTAACGACCTATCATTTTATCGGTTCTTCCGTTCATCACTTCTCGATGCATGGAAATAATTGTAAATCGCGTGATGGTAACGAAAAATTTACGTCAGAAGAGAAAACCCTACGAACCCTTGAGGATACCGATATGAAAATCCGATGGAGGATCGTACCGCTTCTTCGGAGTAATTTGAAGTCTGCAATGGTGGAATGCGACGGAAATATAAACCCAATAGCAGGAATTTATTTTTCGAAGAGGCAAATAGGATAATTATTTATGCAAATACTCGTTTAGAAATCTGGAATTCAAGAGCAAAAATAATATTACGTCAAGTTGTGAATGTGAGGAAATGAAAACGTAGGAAAAAGAAACTTTATTGCGGATTATCTAAACTCGATGGCTGGTCTATTTTTTTGTAATTTTCTCATACTCAAATGAAGGGACATTTTTTCCTTGTAGCAAAAGCAACGAGAGACCTGACTGTTGTGTGTTTGGACCAAGGATACAGGGAAATTATTTGCTTCCTGGAACCTTCCCCTTTTTGCATGTTACCATTTTTTTCTGGGCTTCGTGAAATTTAAAAAAAACTCAAAACGCAAGTGCCCATTAAAACTCGCAAGTCTTCTATTTCCAGTGATAACGCCAACAAACCTAAGAATTAAGAAAATTAAATCTCGCTTGCACCCAAGTCTGTAATTGCAATGTCCTATCCTACACAATTCGGTGGAGATTCGATTTTAAGGTCTTCATCGATATACATACATTGTTCAGCCAATACGTGTTCAGAGATAAGGAGGGCACTCGTACGTAAAACGTAAACGCATAACGCGCTCGCACGTTCAGGTACAATCGTCTGTCGTGTGCTTTTGGAATCGAAAGTCCAAGAAAAAAGTTTGCAGCCCCCAACTGGCAAACGTTTTTCTCGTGTCAGCGACCAATATCGAGCTCCTCCAGACATGACCTTCCAACCCTTTCACCTCGGAACTTTGATTGTGTACTCGATATGGTTCTCTTCGTTGGGATCAATGTCCACGACTCGTTCTACAAAAAAAATACATGTACGAAAGCTCTCTGGGTAGCTCCAAAATTGGCAAGGGTTGGAAGGGTGGAAATGGCTCTGAATCTGAGGAAAAGGATCGGAGGAATCTCTGCTCAAGTTCGAGTAAGGTCTTCGTGGATTATTGGATGAATCGTGTTGATTACAATTTTTTGGATAATCCGTTCGATCGTTTGACAGATGAGAAACTGTCTAATAACAATCATTGTTATTCGATAAATGATCATTAGCCGATATTCGTCATTCACTGATCGATGATGATCAGACAGATCCCGTGTTATCAACGGATATTTTGGATACATCGAAGTTCTCGTGAATTCGTGGCAAAAATTCTACGGAGACGAAATTGTCAACCAAAGTGACTAGTGCTGCTGCCAGGGGAGAATTATTTTCCGATGAAACACTTGCGGAATAACCTTTCGTAGATACCCCCAATATTGGAAATGATCGAGAAGAAGGAAACGGCATTAAATCTGAAAAAAAAGGATTGAAGAATATCTTCGATCACGTTGAAGAAAAGTCTTTATCAATCTTTGAGCGAATTGACAGTTTATCAAGTTCTAGGCTTGACCTGCGCACCAAATACAATCATCAATGCTCTGTCCGAGCTTGCTTCATCACCGACGTGTGCAAAAACGAATCTGAAGACTTCTTGAGGACTCCGAGAAATTCTTTTATCTCTAAAAGGGTAAATGGTGTCTACACTCAAAAGCAAATGTTTGGAAATACACTGTATTTCCATTTCTAGAATCCCACCAGACAATTGCCATTCCTGATGGTGCCACGAAAGCCCATCCGCTATAAATATATATGCGTTTCTGTCGCTTATTATGCTCATACAAAACACGACGTGCAATTGGGATTGCCTCAACGTATTTGCCACGGAATATGTACATGTCCAATCGAAAAATACGTATGACGCCCGTACGCTGCCAATTACACAGGGCAAGTGCAATAAACGTCCAGCCATGTAGTCCCAATGAAATGGAAAATAGACGAACCTTCGCACGAACACCATTCGTCTCGTTCAAAGACCTGAACATTTTGTGCGAAATTTGAATGATAGAATTTGAATAGCATTCGAATAGTGTATTCCCTGTGTGCCACGCGATCCTTCGTCATTGTGATCCTTCGTCATCACCGAAATAAAAAAACCTGCCCCGATATTCCGAAAAAAGACTTTCACGAATCATTTTCAAATACATCGGTGCGGGTTTACGGGCGTTTGAAGTATCAAGCTGACGCGCATGAATTCATTTCTGACTCAGCTGTTGCCACGAATGATATCGTCAACTTACCACGCATTGCTAATGACAGCTGTGGTTATGTCATCATTTATGCTCTCTAAAGAAACTCAATGCTGAAAAGAACCCACAGCTCACCTTTTTCGTTCCTGCTAACACGAATCGAGAAAGGGGTCATGGGCAGTTTTACGTGAAGCGTGCCACAAAGCTGTATGGGTGGGTTTTGCGACGAAAAAAAATTACGCCACGTGCCTCCTGCTACTGTCAGAGCAATGGGAGTACTTACCCCAGTGCTTAGAGCAGACTTGCCTGGCACCCCCTAAAGCTGCCATTTGCTACATCTTTAATTGTAAATGACTCTGATTAGCAATATTGAACGTATTTTTCTCGTACCGTGTGAAGTCATACAACTCATGACGTTTGCAAAAAAAATTAAAGCCATTCGCATCGAAGTTGACAATGTTTGCATTTAGGTCGACGTTTGCATTTACGTTGATGACGTTCGCATGGATGTTGATGATGTTTCTATAGATGTTAATAAGGTTGATGATCTTTCGAAGAATTTTGATAAGGTTGATGACGATTACATTAATGTTGAGGAAGTCTGAATCAACATTGATAACGTTTGGATAGACAGTACTGACGTTTGGATGAGGTTTGCGTGCAGCTTGATGATGTTTTCATGGATATTGATACCGTTTTCATGGAAATTGAAGGTATTGGCATGGGCATTGATGACGTTTGCATGGATACTCAAGACATTTGCATGGACATTCGTGATATTTCTATTGTTGTTTGCATCAACATTCGTAACGTTTGTATCATTGGAATGGAACGAACCATTTTTAATTACCATTAACTTAAGATTCATATTTTAAGTTCCACACTAAAAACTTCGTTCGAAAACCAAATTCCAGCACCATAAAAATTATAAAAAAAAAAAAAAACATTAAAATGATACAATTGTAAAAATCGTTGCCCGACAGTCCTATGAGAAAGAGGCGAAATCCTTACCATCCGCGAGTAAAATGTTTGTCCAGAGATTAGGCGTAGGAGAGCCCCCGCAGTCTCCCCGTGAACGACGTCACCACGGTCAACCGTTGGTCGTGCATGACGCAGCTGGAAAGTAGTTGCGAATTACGTATAGATACGACTATCTGTCAAACGAAAGGGCGCAACGCACATTGATCGTACACGGGGAGGAAAGTTGGTCGGATGCTTTTTGACTATTAACTTTCGAGGTCTGCGCTCGTACGTGTGGCAGCAAATACAGGCTCGCTCAGTACACACATTTTTCGTTAGCTGTGTAATTCTAGCTGACTGAATACAACCGAGACTCTTCACGGCTTAGAGCAGGCTTAATGCACATAGTTAGTTGGATTTTCCTAATACCTTCGCTAGATGCACGTTCGTGGATACGTCGGTAGAAAACTGTTTTTTTTTCTTTTTTCAGCCCAATGCAAATGTTGAAAAAAATCCTAATAATGTTATCGAATTATTTAAACAAATTTTTCAACTAAACGAATTTTTCATTTTTTGTCTTGTATATCGACAATTTTTCATTCCGTTTCAAATGGCGACTAGATGGGATATTGGCAACCTCGGGGCCAACATCCTGAGTGTACGCAACAAATTTCATCCCGCTCGGTTCATCCGTTTGTGAGAATAGTTGTTTGAAAATTTTTTAGTGAGGAAGAGGGGCGTTCTCTACAACCTAAAAAATGCATTGTCTTACAGGCTCCCCAAACGTCACTGAATACGCTAGTTCGAGGAAGCCCGTTGATGACTGATTTTTCGTCGCGTTCCGACGTTTCTTGGCGTCTCCCCCCCCCCCCCTCCCTCTCTCTCTTCCCGTCTCTACCTTCTTTTATAGCTCGAAAACTTCCATCGGAGAATCACGTTCGTATATATATGCGCCTGGCGCGCGTGAGCCAGGCGCGCGACTTCCGTTTCCGGTTTCCTCTTCTCTCCCGACGAGCTCTCATCTCACCGGAGCTTCCGCAACTTCCCTTCAGCGTTCTCCCTTCATTGCTACCCTCCTCCAACCCGCGCTTTTTTCCTCCTTCCCGTCCCCCCTCCGGCTCAACCCCGTCCTTCTCATCCTTCTCGAATATATTCTTGTTACAAAGCTACCGCGTGACTGCGAAGGTTTTGTCCCGGCTCTCTTGCGAGCGTTTAAACTCTCTCGCGTCTCGTTTTGCCTGGATTCTTCGATGAACGAACGCGAACTTGAAAATCGCATATATGAATACGATTCTATGTTTTTTTTTTGTTTTCAACAATTTGCTTGCGTCGGTTTAAAAAATTACCAAACGAAGTGCCTGTGGTTGATTGTTATTCAAGTTTGCAACCGTTGAATTGCGACGAAAACTTTACGTCAATTTCTTATCTTCGTTATCATCGAAAATCACATTCTTCAAATTCGTAATTTAGTTCGTTAGATAAGAATTGTATAAAATTTTTGTACGATTTTTCGTAGCTAGAGTTTGCCGAAAGAAGCAAAATTGTGAAACAAATGAGAAAATTATATTCGTTGTACTTGAAAAAAGTAAAATTCGATGTCGAATTCGATTTTTCATTCGAACGTCATTTTTCGAAGCTACTCCGTAAGTATATATACTCACGTCGAGAAATTTGCAATTTAAAAATACAATTGGAATACCCACCCGCTATTCGGTTCCTGCGAAGTATTCCTAAGTTGAAATAACTATGGGAAAAAATTGAAAATTTGCAAAAGGTGTATCCAAAAGTTTGAATCAACAGAAAACAACTACAAGTATCAAGAAGTTCAAGTTTGCATCGATCGGCTGCAACGAGCGTCATTTTTATTTGAATACTATTCAAAATCATATTTTGCAAAAATTGTGATTGATCGCGGAATAAGAATTCCGAAAAACATCGTGACTTTCGAAACTCGAACAAAGCGGAGTTAAATTTGGAACGCAAGAAAAATAAAAAGATCCGTCGGTCCGGGGCGATGCAAGTTTCAAGGTCATAAAGCGTAGCGAAACAAATGAGGAAACCTACGAACACCAATGTTAACCCTAAAGAGCTACCCTACGGGTCATGTGACATCCTGAAATCACGAGATGTTGCTCTCCTCCGCTCTCTCTCTCTTTCTTTCCCTGCGTCCAAGCAATATCACGCCCATTCGTTAGCGTCATGTAAACGACAAGTGACAGCTGGCGGAACGTCAAGTCCGTCTACGCGGCCGATTCCATGTATTTTAGGATTGGAGGGGTACTTTTTTGCCATAATCCTTCGCCGCTAATATGAAGACACTTCAACCCCTCGCGTGTATGCGCATTGGAAATGTTTGGGGGAAGAGAAACTGTACGGGGGTTTGGAACCCCCAGGCAGTCTAGCGATTCGCTTAATTCCTGCACTACAACGTGCGAGGCTCTTTAACGCCTTCAACTTTCGTGCAGCACGCCCTTGCGACAGCCTCTGTTCCCTTGAGCACCACCCCTTAAACGTCACCCCTCGCCGAGGGACTCGGCACGTTGCCACACTGTCGTAAAATCTCTCGCAACATCCGATTGCCACTGGCCACAATTTGGTGCTGGATTGTAATGGATACTCTTTGCATTGTTATTATTTCTCTCTGTCTTGATGGCTAGTTCTTCAAAGTGCACCACCGTTCGAATCGTTGATGTTCGTATTTTGACTTCTCACCTCTATCATTTGCACCCAGATGTTCCTGGCTTCATTTAACGTCGTCTAATGTCGAGAGACACGTGGATCAAAAATATTGCGTTTTGCGAGAGGGAAACGAAAAACTGAGGATCTCGAACTTGTGTCGGACTACCGGATATTTCGTTGGACCTGAAATCCAAACCTTTGGAACTTTGCAGACGCGGAAAAGTTCATTCCCGATTTCTCTCTTCTTCGTCTCAACCCTCCAACAAAGCGATCATTCTCCACGAACCCAGTCGTTGAGACAATCGGTTGCTGTCGTTAAGGATAACGACTCACCATCTAGTCCTATCATACGACAGCCTTTTTTTCCCTACCCCTCGCCTCTCTCTCTCTCTCTCTCTCTCTCTCTCTCCCTTTCATTCGAATGTGACCATATGATCGGCAACGATTTCACACGCAATTAGAAAAAAATACTGCAATTAGAAAAGATCCCAGAATTTTGACGAAATAAATATTTCTTTTGTTAAAAATATGACTGATTTAGAAAAAGAGCTCATTCTTGGCAGTGAAAAGTCTATCAATCAAACAGAATGATAAAAACTCCGAAATTCGAGAGGGGCGCAATATTTTAACCTCAGAAAATGATTCTTTTTGTATAAAAATATTTCCATTACTCCCTAGTGTTTTATCATCGATGCAATATTTTTCTAATCAATTTGAACCAAGACTCAAAACATCCCCAGCATTTTTCCTGAAACGAGATATTTTCGTAGAAATATTTTCATCAGTTAGAAAAAAATGCTCGCCGTTATTGATTAATGTTCAATCCCTTCATGGAAATAATTAACTCACAATTGACTTTTCAATGGTTTCTAGAATCAATTTTTAACAGTATTTTTTATTCGAAAAAGATTTCTTTCATAAAAAAAAAACAATGTTTCGCGTGCGGAAATGATTTCCGCTGTTATATAGTTTGTTTCGCGACAGGTGTAATCTTCGTTCGCAAATTGCTCGCGAAGTAGATGCTTCGGAAAATGTCAATTGTCTGTCACATTCAGCAGGGGAGGAGAAGCTGTTCGTACAATATGCATGAACTAGAATAGGGTAGAAAAGAATCGCAGTCTTATCATCAAAGCTTTTGTGCATCCCCACGTATGGAACGACCCCAGTACACCTGCCTGTATAATTTGCTTATACTCGTGCTCAGTTATGTACGTATAACCTCATCGAACATTGCGCTGGAATTCTTTCAACGTACTTGTCAGTCTTGTTCCACAAGCCTAAATCGGACACACGTGCACGCCCACCTTTTATTTTCGCCATTTTTTTCGATCCTCCAATAAAAATGAAAATAATTTAATAAACAATTACAAAGGGAGACGAGCGGGCTCACAATCATCGTTTAACAAATATTAATCGTGTTTAGAATCGAATACCATAATCGGATGGCAAAGATCATGTATGGTATCCAATTATAACAAGTCGTGGAATATAATACCGTTTGTAATGACAATGATCAGCCACGCGAGTCTATTCCGGAAATCGAATTATTCCAGGCACGTAATTACGGTATTGCATTTTGCGTTGTTACAATTCAATGGAAACATTTATTTAATGTCTTCGCTAAGAGATAAAATGGATTTTGAAAGTTTTGGTTCGGCTCGTATACGATTGAGAGTGCCAACAATTTATCAGCAATTTTTTGTCACCCGAAATATTTCGGGAATGAAATTTGAACTCGATAATAGAGGAATCGTGTTTCGCCTGATGGAAATTCAATTAAATCATTTTTTTTTGTGTAATTTTTTGGTATTGTCAAAAACTTTTGAGGGTTTTTCATAGTCTGAGACTCTTGGAATAGATAATTTGGAAGACTGTAGAGATCAGCCTGCAATTTGCATTGTTTTAACGGATGTAAAGTTTATTTCCGTTCGAATTTTCATTTTTAAGTAATCGTTGCACCTCCTTGGGTTTCTACCGACCATTGTACCATTATGGAGATTATCGCTCTTCTTTTATTTATCTTTTGGGATAGAAAAATACTGAAAAACACTCGAAAAAAAGTCTGACGATTTCTTTTTGAAACTCATTGTTCTTGTATTTGCATAATTTGCAAAGCGTCCCCTAAAAATCCCCCAAAATATCTAATCGATTTTAATTTCCCAGAATTCATCGTTGTTAGAAATGGAATGAAAAAGAAATGAAGATTGCATTCCCACAACCCAACAATTAACGTTACGTCCAAATTTTGTCACCCGAGCATTTCACGACCAGAAAAACACTTAAGGATATTTTTACATTACACGAATTAAAAAATTAATTGTTAATCATTCGTATAAACCTTCTTAAAAATCATACCCAACTATGGGTAAAATTAGAGAAAGTTCGTCCGTCTAGGAATCGTGATATTTGTTGTTAAAAAATCGTTTTTCCTTCATAACTTTCTACAAGACCTCTGATGTTAAAATTGCGATTTTCAACTCTGAAAATCTCGATTAACAAACGGTGAAACCTTTTCAAATTTTGTACACATTATAATATGACATTCAAGAAGATTCGCGTAAATTTTCAAATAATCATTTTCAAAAAATTATACTCGATGATTTTGCCAATACTTTGTATATACTATTATGATTATAGTGCAAGAACATACTCAAGATCAGTACTTTTTTAAATTTCTACCCTTTTCGAAATTATTTTATTACCATCACCCCCACAATTTTTCCAGAACACTTTTTTTCCGGTGCAATTACAAAGTTCGCAAAGTCAATTTTTTGGAATCGGAATTGTTCTCGCGACTGAACAATAAATTTCGTCCATAGGTACACATTGAGGAAATTTTTCTTATCGCGAGAGTGTGCGAGGGTGGTTTGTACTACACGAGGATAATAAATGTAGCGTATAGTAAGTTATGGCGGCACATGTGGACAGGAGAGGAGAGGAATGCGATACTTGCTCGTGGAAGGACAGAATTGTGGAGGGGTGAAAGGGAAGAAGGGAAGGGGGGGGGAGGGTCTTTGAGGCATGTTTGCCAAGGGACAACACCTGCACCTGTCAACCAACGCGACCCTCCATGCATACATACGTGCGTCCACCCTCATCACCATGTGTCGCAATCGTCTTTTCTGGGACGAGTGATGCTTTCCCCCTAGCCCGACAAATCCCCCCTCGCCAACATCGCCAGCTTCAACCTCGCACGTGTTTAGCGTTTCGCAACGACGTCACCGCCCCCCCCCCCCCCTTCTTCTTCAGCATCCCACCAAGGTCTCATAAATCCAAGGGCCCGTGAGGTTGATCCCATATTTTTCGATCCTTTTCATACAGCACTACGTCTTTGTCGTTTATCTTCCAGTTTTTCGACACAGTTTTAGAACAGCAGGTTTTCTTTTGTTTATGCACGTAAGAAAACGTGTTCCAAAGGTACGAACTGAAAAAAGCCAGCTCTGATAACTTCGAAATGTTGACGGGGTGGGGTAGAAAACCTTGGATTGACGAGAAAGCACAAAATTCCGAATTTTAATATTCGGAAACTACATATTTCGCAAAGCGTTTGCTGGTATTAACTTTACGAGATTTGTAGTTTCGGAATATTAAAATTCGGAATTTTTAGCTTTCTGATCGATCCAAGTTTGGGTTTTCTATCCAACCACGTTTTTATTGAATTTTTGAAAATCGTTCGTTGCTTGATGCAACTCGAATCGAAGAGAAAGATATTTTTAGATATATAGATATATAAATATCTCAAAATATATTTCATCAATATAATCTTCTTTAAAAAACCCTAACTTTCGTTTCCAAGGAGTTGCCTGATTTCTCATCAATAAATAATTTCTTATCAATAAAGATAAATCCCGTACGATTTTTCTCGGTGTTCCGTAGTTCCAAAAAAAAAAGAAACGTTTAAACGTCACTCTCGAGTTCTACGCATTGAAATCGATACACTCGTCCATCCCCTCGATTGCAATCCAGTCACCACCCCCAAACATGCAGCTCCTGTGACGAAGACGAGCTCGGCGACAGTATTGGACAAATCCAGAGCGCTAAAATTGTCGAACACGAAAGGGAGAGATATGTTGAAAGACGGAGATTGATGCACGCGAGCCTAATTTTTGAGGTGGAAAATACGAGGGTCGAATTAAAAAGAACTTGGCGTCGACGACCGATGGCCTCGATATCGCAAAATCGACTTATCATTGTTTAGTAATACTTTTGAGATGACTGCTGTCCAAATTTGAGCGATATCCATCTGTTCCTTTTATTTTAAGAGCTTTTGAAAGCGGGCGTGTCACAGCGATTTTTCGAAAAATGAAAAAAAGCCAGTTGTTCAGAGATTCCTGTTTGGGTTTGTTTGGGTTTGTTAAAATTCGTTGAGCGGAAAAATATTCGGGTCGAACGAAAACGTCATTTCTCGAACCTACATTGGGATCTTCGAAGAATTGTATTTTTCGGGCTGGCTGAAAAAGTTGAAAACACGCTGAAATAAGTGTATCGAGCCAAAAGGCTAATATGTTGAAAAATGAATTGAAATTTTCTGGAAAAAGTAAGGTACCCGACCCATGTAAACATTGCCCAGTGCCTAATAAAGCCCAGGTTTTAAATATCCAAAACTACAAAGTCAAACACGGATTGAGCTCTGATCGTCGAGTGTCTAACTTTGAATGACCGCAATTCCCATAGCAACCGCCGCACTGTGGCGAACCCAAACAAATTTTCAGTCGATAGAAGGCAGCGTGTGCGATCGCAACTAGGCGTTTCTTAAATTTCGGCGTACAAAAACTTTCGAAAACAAAAAAAATGTTTTCAATATTACTTAGTGAATCTTTATTCTAATTATATATGCTGATTTATCAGCACTATACATGTTGTTATCAAAATTTAAGTTCAAAATTGAAGATTATATATATTTTGTATTTTTTTTGTCCAAAGTTACAACGGGTATGGCCTTATTAGGAACAGTGGTCTGAATAAAGACCAGAACACACTTGTTTTAAAAAAAAAAACTTATACTTAATAGTGAATATTGTTTTCTGAACCAAAATTATTATTCATACGTTGGTTATTAAGAAATAATTAAATAAACATTTTTGTTTTATTTAAATATTCATTGTTTCTTTTTCGACTAAAAAACAAATGAGGTGGGTCTTACATGGGTCCAGGTATCTTATCGTTTTTTTACATTTTTAGGCTAAGTTCTTTTTAATCAACCCTCGTAGCATTCACACGAATGAACACGAATACGTATCCGCGTTCTCGCGAAAGCGCAACGTAGAACGGAATCATATGCTCCCATTTTGAGCACTCTGCAACGCGAGGAATACAGCTAACACACTTGCCATTCCGAAAACGCGCAACGATCGCTCGGATACGCGTACATACGAACGTGTTTACCAGATATGCATGGCGAACCTGGAGGATTACTTGGCTAGATTGGTGGATAGCACGAGGCGGTTGTACGAAGAGTAAAAGTGGTAGAGTTCGCCCGCAGAGTTGGTTAGTTCCAAAGGAGGAAGGGAACGAAGGAACCTCAACTGCTATCCACCACTGGATCGTCATTGGGGTGCTTTACCAATGGCCCAACTGCGAGGTGGAAGATTGGTGGCCTGGTGACACATTCGTGTCTACCTGCTTCTGCGTCCATCGCTTTTATTACGTATCCGATTAAAACTTTGAACGATTTTCTTTTCCTGCTTATTAGTGATGCCAGAAAATGGGTCTGATCAACTAGGATCAGATCTTCGGGTGAAACGTCAGTTCACGATCATTTGTGATACACACGGATTGGTTGAACTCTCCACACAGAGGATTTCATTCGAACCTGATAAACGTTAATTTTTCGTTCACGGTAACGAGCCAAAGTAACAGGAAAACCTGATTTATCCTTGTCCATTTGTTGGTGTAATACTTTTTTTGAAGGTCGAGATAAGATATATGGTAGAAAGATACAGCCTTCAGAGATACTCGCTAAAAATGAGCTTTTTAGAAGAATACTCTCAGAAAGGGCATATTCTCTAAGGATCCTTTAAAAAGGAGTCATTTCTGTAAGACACCTTTCAAACAGGTACATTCCAGAAACATACGTACGCAAATGTACATTCCAAAAAAATAAATTCCGGAAACATAATTTACACGAAAGTACATTCCAAAAAAGTAAATTCGCGAAAGACACTTCTCGAGACGTTCACTCCAAAAAGACACTTTGCAGTAACCTAACCTTCGGGAAGATACATTTTAGGAGGAAGATTCTCAACAAAGTACGCTTCGGGAAAAGACTTCCCAGAAAGGTATATTCGGGAAAGATAGATTTTGGAAAGACACTTCCCACCAAATCACATTCTAGAAATCCTATAGCTGTACGAGTATTTCAGGAAGGCACTTTCGAAAAAGGTGTAGTTGTGAACGATATATTCCAGAAAGAGTCTACCGAGAAAACAGTATTCCAAAATGACTCTAGCCAAAAAAACACAGCCCTTATCAATTTGATAAGGGCTGTGCTTTGTTGGAATGCGGTTTTCCAGAAAGCGTCTTTGTCGTGTGTTCTTTTCTGGCTAGAGTCATTTTGGAATACTGTATTCTCGGTAGACTCTTTCTGGAATATATCTTTCACAACTACAGCTTTGTCGAATATAACAGGACAATGTTTTTTTTTGGAATAAACATTTAAAAACGATACTTCCCAGTAACCCTAAAAAATTCTACTTGTCGGTGCATAAAAGCTGGAATGTCCAGAAGCGTGCATTCCAGTTTGTATGCGCCGATCGAATCCCTTGACCATACAGTCGAAACTTCCAACTTCAGTGTGGCGTCTACAGACTATAACGATAGATCCAGTGCTATGTGTACATCAGCGCTGCACATACGTATCCATAATATCCACATCAAAGTAAATACACGTACACCGAAATCACCAACACTTGGACTATCTCCTAGCTACCCTACATGTATATCTATACTTCATAGTATCCATCTGCACCGACATCAGTGTTGGTACTCGCATAAAGCATATATGGATATATAAGCTGGCCCATAGCCATCGTAGGAGCGCCGTTTCGCGTAGGGTTGGTGAACACGGAGGATCGTCACTGGAGGAAGCTCCGGAGCAGCCTGGAAGTAGAAGAGTACGCTGGAGGAGAGAGAAGGCTGATCGAACTGGCGAAAGAGAGGAAGAGAGGAGAAAGAGAGGATACGGCGAACGTGGAGAACGACGACACGAAAGCCTTGGAGGAATGAGACGGTACCGCCAAGTGCGGAGAGCCCTGCAGGGGGTGAGACGGAGCTTTGGGTATGCCAGAGGGAAAGCGACCGGGTGAGTTTCGCGTCGAAACGAACCCCGACTCAGGCTGGTATCCTTTCCAACGATATATGTATAAAATCTCTATGGGTCTATGAGGGTGTTGGTGAACGTCGAAGGGATGTGGGTCCGGGGGGGAGGAGGGTGGTTGAATGAGAGAACCGCGCGCGTTCAGCTCGGCGATATAGTAATACCACAGGGATACGAGCATCCACCCGTGGCCTCCGCAATCGTGTAGAGCGAGGTGTGCCACCCGCGGTCTCAGTCGAGCAAGCGCCGCTTTTCAAAGTACGCACACGTACGTTCGTTATGGTGAGTACGTGTATGGGCCGTGTGTGTATTCGTGAAGCTGTGACGATGACAATGAAAGCGCGCACGGGACTAGTACCCAGCCATCGGGTATTCGTCCCTCATACCGCAACGCAAGCAATACCCAGACTGGGGTCATAAGTTATGAGGGTGGTTGTTTTTTTGGGCTCGGCTCGAACGCTCCGTTGGTCTCATTACAGTCGTGTCAACTTCATACCTGGGCTCACGGTGTCAAAAGACTTTGGGGTCGCAGGAATTGATAGGTAAGTAAGAATACTCGGTACGGAACGTGGGAACGTCATGAGGATTGTATCATTAAAGCTGATTAAACGGACGTGGGAATGATGATTGTTTGAGACGTTCAGGAACGTCGTGGAGATTCTGTAACTATGTATGGCTAATGTGACTCAACGATGATGATTGGAGACGTATCGGAATGCGAGGTGTCTCGGATAGAGACTCTTGGCATTGAAACTCCTGACTCCTGGCAGTCGATGGTCTATACCTGAACGTACGGGCTCCAATGATAATCATTCAAGGGCTGTTGAAACGTTGTGAAGCTCGCGTAACTAGATATGGTCGCATTTAGCCTAATGATTATCATTGAAAACCTATCGTCAGGAGATTCTCATACCTATGTCTGGTCGTACGTGATCCAATGGTGATCACTGCTGATACATCCAAGCATTGATGGACTTCTGTAACTATACATGTTTGTACGTGTATGCATGATGATCTTTGCGTAGTGCTCGAACTTGAAACACCCATAACCGGTCGTTTGCATTCCGATAATGATAATTGACCACCTAACGGAATCTTATGAGGTTCCAAAAGTTACAACCAATCGCACGTTCCTCAATGGTGATCATTGAAAACCCTCTGGAACTTGAATACACTTGAGGACCACCAATCTCTCTTCCGTACCAACGAAGTACACGCAAGCTCCGTCTCGTACGTTAAATTGTTGCAAAACGTTCGCGAACCCAAACGGGCTATAATCGTATCGAGGGAAATGACGTTAAAAGTTTTAACGGCTGATATACTCGTTGCTCGTGGTTCGGGGGACTCAATTAACCGACAGCCCGTAGCACAATTTGTTCGTTTTACCGCGAAAACCGACAGGTGGCGGTTTGCAAGTTTTCAATTCAATTGAATTCGCGCACACGATTTTCATCGGCGAAGCTAGCTCTCGTACTTTCGATTCCTGTTTTTTTCGTAATTGTTGGAAACCTACGAGCTTGCGTTTCTTTTTACTCCTTTTTTTCCCATTTCGTCATTGATGTACGATGAACGATGCTGGGAGAATTGGTTGGCCAATAATAATCGGTTAATCAATTTTATCAGCTTCGAGGCCTCAGGCTAGTATTTTAATAGCTTTAAAAGTCGAACGGAGACGAGAGTCTCCCTTAGGCATGAAAAATAGCGTCCTCCGATTTCTCCATCCCGCACTCTGACCGGAAACTTTATTATATATTATTATACAGGGTGACTCTTTAGACAAGTAAACAAATCCAAACAAAATCAAACGGGATACCTGAACGTCCCTGTTGAATTTGATGTTTGGGTTTGGTTCAGTTCCAGTGGGGTACAATGATATTCAGGTGTTCTGTTTCTCGTGACTCACCCTGTATACCTCGTCCTGGTTACCGTTAGATCGACCGTGCGACTGATATACCATCATCTCGCCGGAATTCTGCCTTTCCGGCATGAACAAGATGGCAGTTGGTTGATCTCGAGTGGCACACCGAAGGAAATTGCGATTCCGCGATCTCCGAGTTTCTCCATCCGCTACAGATCAAGGCTTCTTTGCCACTCTTCCAACCTCCATCATTTTTTTTTCTCGATTGGAGTCTCCAACGGTGTGTCATCCTCGCCCAGTTTCTATCAAGCCTGCTTCTCGCTCCTGGATGACTTCGGTCTGACAGCTTAGTGACGTGGTAAAAAAAAAACGTTATCATCAATATCTGCTAATTGAAGTCACGAAGACTGGAAAAACAATTGCTGTTTCTGGCCAGTCCCGTTTACAGGAAAAGGCCCAATCGAAAGTAAGTAACGAATAAGTTTTGAGAATTGAGAATCCATTCAATTCTCGTACATGTTGAGCTGTTGAGATTCGAGAATCCATCATCAACGCTATAAATAACGTTTTTCTCGAGGTAAACGACATGAAAATGTAAAGGACGCAAGTCCTCTTTCGCGCATACGCGCAGGCACCATTTAATCCAAGGTACCTGACTGATGTAAAGCTCAGTGCCTAATAAAGCCCACGTTTTAAATATCCAAAACTACAACGTCAAACGGTTTGAGCTCTCATCGTCGAGTTCCTAACTTTGATTGGCCGGAATTATCATAGCAACCACCGCGCTGTGGAGGAACCCAAACAAATTTGCAGCCGATAGAAGGCTGCGTGTGCGATCGCACCTAGGCGTTTCTTAAATTTTGCTGTACAAAAACTTACGAAAAGAAAAAATGTGTTCAATATTATTTAGTGAATCTTTATTCGAATTATATATAGTGGTTTATCAGCACAATACATGTCACTATCAAAATTTAAGTTTAAAATTGAAGATTATACATATTTTTTATTTTTTGTTTTTTGTACGAAGTTACAACGGTTATGGACTTATTAGGAACAGTGGTCTGAATAAGACCCCGTAGCTCTAAAAAAACGGCATCATCACGTAACTCGTAAAAACAAAAGGGTCACCATCCCTCAAGCCATCCAAAAAGCATCAATCAAGAAAAAAGAAACAAAAAGAAATGCCGAAGCCTTAATAACAAAACATGCCTCCGACCGCTCGGACGCACCCAAGCCCTGCCATTTCTTCGTGTTGAACTCCGGGCGGCTAGCAATCAGCGCAAACATTCTCGGCGAACCAATGAAACTACTCGGAGGAGCCGAGATACCGCAATTTCAGGGATCGAGTTTTTTTTTTTCGTGAGAACTGTGAAAGCAGTACGTATGGTCTTCAACTCTCCAACGAGAGAAATGTTTCTCTGATGGAAGATTGGGAAAAAGACGCCTGTCGTACTACGCTACAATATCAAGTCCAATGGCAAAGACCTTCCTGTGGCGAAAATTTTGAGGTCTCCTCGTTCCTTTGTGCGTCCGGAGAAGGAGAGCGAGACGGAGGAAAACTCGGTGGAATCTGCCCAACCGGAAATAGAGCCCGGAGTTTTCCTTCTCCCTCTCGGGTCCAAGCCAGTAGAGAAGATCGGTACTGAAGCCCCCCGGTTCCCTCCCTTCGCCACCCTCAGCTTCACCGCCATCCTGGCATCGAATGTCCCTCTCGCCCATCCCCCACCCCTAAAGCTCAGTGGTGGGGGAACGTCGCGCTAAAACCCCTTCGAAACTCGAACAGCGGAGGAGCCATAAAGCCCCCACCCCAATTGGAGCATCCCCTAGGTTACAGAGGGATGCCAGACGGGCCACCCCTCTTCAAGTAAAACGAGAAAGAACGGGCGCGCGAGTCTGTTGGCCCGGCAAAACTGGTGTGTCGTGGCACGCGGTTGCTATCGTACGGTCTCGTGGCGAGGCAGGGCCGTTCTCGGATAGACGACCACCGAGGAGGAGTGCGCCTCCAATATATTATCCGACTATCGCTCTACTCCGAGGAACCCAACGCTCGCACTTTTCGTACATAATACCTCAACCAGACTTATACTTCTACATCTATACTTTTGGCTACCGTATCGAAATGGTAAATTCCCGGAGGAAGAACGCTGCGCTGCGGGGGAGGGGAAAGGACTAACGAAGCTGAACAGATTTTGCGCATGCACGACCGGCTTCGAACGTTTCCTCATCATTAACGAAACGTAGTAACGCTGGTCGGAAGTAAACGACAGCTTGATGTATCGTGGTGAACCGGTTGGGACTCTTGCAATTTCAGTACTCTCTTCCTTATTTATTTACATTCTTTTTCTTCCATTTTTGCATCCTGACTTCTTTTTGTATCCGATCGTATCTGATTTAGTGCAAAAACAAAATGTTTATCATTGCGATGTTTATCATTGTTGCGACTTCGAAGTGATGTTTTTGGAAGGTTGTTAAGTGTTTTGATAATTGTTTTGTCATTTTTCTATATAATACTTTGATCATTAATATCTTTATTGATACGATGTATTGATGATCTTTTGGCATTTATTTATAACGATAATTATTCTCGTCATTGAAAATTTAACGAGCAATACAAGTTTCTTTATTTCGCAATGATCATCGTTCCAATCGCTTGGATCCTCGTGTCATTTTTTTCTCCTTTAAAAACAATCTCTTTCCTAACTTTTATTATAATAAAACAAAAATCTTTAAAAAAAAATGTTATTCCGAGCGTCCAAAGTTAACCCTAGGAGTCCACCCGGAACTTCGAAAATCGGACTGAAATTCCGTTCCCCGTAGAATCTAATAACGGGAATGATATTCAGCTCGTAGAATGTTGTTCTTTTACCTTTAGCTCTTTGCTACCGGCGCGGCACTCCAGTTTTTCACCAATTTCATCCTTTTCTTTCATTTTCTCAGGTTGTTTTTTATTTCTCTTTTTGACGGAACTCGGGACTGCAGCAAGGGGTCGAAGCTAATCCCACTGCATCGTTTCCGTCGCAATATCGACCATTGCTTTTTTCATTTGCCTCTCCCCCTCCCCCTCGCCAACCCACACTATCCCTACTCCCTCGTTTCTCGTTTTGTATCGCTTCGCATCCGAAATATTCAGCTTTTTCCAACCACGCTTCCAAGCTACCAGCATTACCAGCTTTTGTATTTCCCTCGTCGAGAATATTTGTTTTTTTGTTTTGTTCGGTTTGTTTGAAAAAAATAATCATCCCAATTGGAAGAAGGAGATATGCTGATGGCGAGCTTCGTCCTCAGCGTCTATCAACGAATCCCATCTGCTGGAAGTCTTCAATGTTAGCGAAGGGATGATAAAGGCGTTGGTGGATAAAGGGGAATCCGCGTGGTCGCCGCAGGCCAAGATTTAGCTCGGTTAAACATGAAAAATTGGAAGCGTGTAATTCGATGTGCTCGCCGTACCGCAAATAGCCGAGTGGCGCGCCGCACACCATGATCATTCCGACGTGGCTTCCGGTTTCGGACACGCGTCGACCACGCGCTCACGAGGCAATTTCAAATTAATCACCCCTCGGTATAGGGGTTGAAGGTGTTTTTATTTTTTCCCCCACCGATGTTTGAGCGGAAATAACGGCTGATCGATAATAATGGAAGGGGACACTTTCAGCCGGGTTCCAGACGATTGATGACTGTTTGAATCTCATTCGAGCCTGATAAGGAAGCGAAGCAATCGCTCGGGTTTCTTCTTAACGGGACTTGACATTCTTATCCTCCAGTGTATAGTTGTTCAAAAGCAATATCAGAAAAATACAAAATAATTGAGTAGTGGGTTGCGCCACACACTCGTTTTTTTCAGTACTTTCAACTAAATCCGACTGTTTGCGCTTTGATTAATTAATTTATTATTATTGATTTTTTTATATTATTAATATTTATTCAACTTTTTTTTTAATATTGCAAATTGAATTCACAAACAGTTGGAGGAATGGGGGGACGATACGTTGTCGTTTTTATATAACGTAAATTATTTAACAGTATGATATTTTTCGTGTCTTAATTTGACAGTAATTTAAATAACGTTACGTAGGTAAATGTTACATTTTTGTTTATTCAGATTACAAAAAGAATTCTTTTTTATTAAAGACACAAAAAATGTCATTAGAAAAAATCATTTCAACGACACGAAATGTAATTTCGTAGTTAATCATGTTTCGAATCATATGAAAGTCTTGTGAATCTGATTAAAAAAGACACGAAATTTAATATCTAATTGTTTGAAGATAATCTGAACAAATGTTGATTTATTCAGAATAAATTTACATTTATTCAGGTTACTCGCAGATTAATATTTGAAAAACTTTCATTTTATAGTGATCTTTGCATTAACATATTTCAATACAATTAAAGTGTTACCCAAAACATTTCAAAATGTATTTTCGTGATGTGCCAAGATAATTAAAATGAGAAAGACAAACGTGTTCAAAGCATTTGAGAAAAAGAGGATTATCGAATGAATTTATCAGGTCTCGCTAGAATGTACAAGAATATCAATAAAATTGAACATTCTCGTCCTATGTTGCCAGTGCCAATCTGATATTTTGAACTTTTGGAAAATGTCAATTTTGAGAATGTCAGATGATTGCTGGTTGGAGTATCATCGATGAAGCGAGGTGAGAGGTTGCTGTCGATCGAAACGAGACGCTGGAGATTTCCAGGTTTTCTGGAAAACGTTGAAGGTTTGCTAGAGCCATCAGCAGCGTCGGAGAGAATCAGACGAAGGCGTAAGCCCGCGTTAAATGGAGAGACGAGTAGAGAAGGCCGCGTTTGGAGGGTTGAGACGAAAGAAAGAGAAATAGTAAGATGGCTGGAGTTGGAAAAGGGGAAGAAATATTGAGGAAGAGCGAAATGAGTGAACGAGAGATAGAAGAGGCTGAAGGAGGACGGGTGAGAGGAAATGTGGAGTACGGAGTTCGCTGTGTGGAAGCGGGATTACGTGGCGGCTGCCGCCGGCACCACTTCCGCCACTGCGGATCCTTCGTGCAATCTCGGAGGTCTAATAATTAAGGGAGGTCGACGGTGGAGGAAGTGAGCCACGAAGAGGATCTTCACCGCCTCCCAGTTTTCCAGCCAATGCCTGAAATACATTTAGGCGGTAAAATTACGAAGCCTCAACGTTGCTTGGTACATTCCTTGCAAAACATTGAAAATCCAGTATTTCAAAAAAAAAAAAAAAAGTTTCAATACGAATTAATCACGTTTGAAATATAAATATAACTATAGAACGATATTAATTTTTTTCATACGTTGGAGAAATAAAAATTGCATATTTCATTTGTGTAATTGAATATATGAATGTAAAAAGATAACAATATGTGTAAATATATATAATGAAGTGAGGTAGATTGGTTGAAGTTGAAGAATTTATTATTCATTTAAAAATCGGTTCTAAAGACCGAAACTACCATCAAACTCGTAAATTCTTGTTTTCGTAACGCATAAATTAAACACCGGACAGTTGAATATTTTTAATTTTACATATTAAAATGTTGAGTAATAGAAAATTGTATCAGTTTTTGGACAGCAATTACTGTTTGTCCCCGTGTTCGGACAGTTTCGTGTCCCAATGTTTAGACGTGTTATTATTCTTATTTATTTATTGTTATTATTAAGGGAACGACGAACACGTTGGAAACTTTTGACGCGGCACCTCGTTAGGTCGGTAATGACAATTTTGTGATTTTGCGCTGCGAGTAACAACCGACGGATGGCACGCGAATTCGGCCGCGAACTCTCGACTTTTCGGGCGAATATGTACGTGTGGATTCGTTACGAACGCAGCGTGGAGAAAAGACGCGCGTAGTTTCGTCCCAACGAAAACACACACGTATATGTACGTGTGTCAACCGAGACTCACATATATATAAGTGGTATATACTTTCCAGGAAAACTATACGAGATATCAATACGAATCGAACGCCATTATTTAAGTTAAGGAAAAACCTTGTTTGGACACACCCATTGAATCTCTGTAGTATATAAGAAGCTCACTCTTCGACCTTAAAATTTCGTGATTTTTGAGATTCCGGAAAAGTGGCCGGAGTAGTCGAACATTTTTTTTCTGTTTTAAAAGTATTAAAAGGATATATTTAATCGTAAATTTTCTGCTGATTACGAATATGAACGAATTTTCGTCGAAGGCACTGCACACGACAAAAAAAATCGTTATTTTAAAAGTTTTTTACAATTTTTTCACGGAAATTCTGGGTTTTAGGGAAAATTAATGGTATATTCGTACTCAGGGGACAAAGTTACATCGAAATGGACCAATAAAAAAAATATTAAAAATCCAACATTTTTTTCAATTTTTGGGCAAAATACATTTTTTCACTAAAACGTCGATAACTTTTTTCCCTTTGGGATTTGGTAGTCCACTTTGCGCTTAATCTCTTCGTTATGATTTTCTCTTCAAAATGCTTTTTTAATCATTAACATCTGATGGTTTTTCGATTTTTGGCAGAATTTCAAAGTTGGACCATCGATTTTTACAAATTTTCCCTTTGCCTCTTTTTTGCGATTTTTCAGGTGGGCTTTCTGGAAAAACTATGAGAGATATCGATACGAATCCAACGCCATTATTTAAGTTAGGCAAAACCTTTTCAAAACCCCCAAATGAAAGTCGATAGTATATAGAACACTCAACCTACGACCTTTTGAAATTTCGCGACTTTTGAGATTCTGGAAAAGTGGTCGGAGGACGTCGAAAAATTTTTTTTATCCCTTTTGAACCTCTTAAAAGGGTCTATCTGATCGAAAATTTTCCTCCGATTACGAATATGCCTGAGTTTTTGCCGAAAGTGCAAAATTAGACTCGGAAAATGGGAAAAATCCATTCTAGAATACTTTTTGGACATTTTTCTCTGCTGCAAATTACGGTAGCTATCGTAGCGACGGAGGTTACGAATTAGCGCAGTGAACAAGTGACAAGTGCCAAGTCAAAAAGTATATCGATTTTTCGGAAGGATGCAAGC
>JAPYZI010001181.1:0-35241 GCA_030523105.1 Ophioninae sp. A BG-2022a | reverse complement strand
TTGTTTTTTTTTTTTTTTTTTTTTTTTTTTTGTTTTTTTTTTTTTTTTTTTTTTTTTTTTTTTTTTTTTTTTTTTTTTTTTTTTTTTTTTTTTTTTTTTCGGTTCGTAATTTGGGATGATTCTCATCCTCGTGTACCGAAACGCGACTCGTTCAGTTTACGAGAGAGAATATAGGAAACTCACGGTTCGCATGACAAAACGCGAGTTATATAAACGTTCATCCATCGCGAGAGCCATCACGGAAGCAAATGAGATTGCCAACTAGTACACCGTACCCTCCGATACTATCGGTTTTCGGGCATCGATCGATTTTTCTATTTTACTCGTCACATACCTTCCCCACATGTACAATTACTCGTACATGTGACCGTAAATCGGACCGTACGTAGTATTCTTGATTCCGACGTTCTTTTATTTACGATTGTGTTCGATTCTCATAAATATAGATATACCGAACTGTAAAAATACGCGTAAACGCGGACTCGTACTAACCCAAACAAACCCAAGTCTGTACACCGAAACAACCACGTTCTCCCCTGAGTGAGAGAAACATCAACTATACCTCCACTCGAGAGCGAGGATCTCCATGATGCAGTGGAATAAGAGCATATCAAAAAAAGCCGATTATATTTATATATATATATACAGGTGATAATGTTTATGTGTATGTATACAGGGTGACTGGTAATTTCAACAATTTTTCCACAGGAGTCATTTTAGACATCATTTAAAACAAATGAGACTCAGTAAACTAGCAATTAAGATTGAATAATTGCTGAGACATTATGGTTTCACGATTTTCGTCATTTTTCAATCTTGAGGCGAAAAAATATGAATTTAAAAAAGAAATACTTCATGGGAATATTAAATCAATGCTTTTCTGAATGCTGATGAATGTTTTAGGACGAAACGTAAACTCAAAATTTGCATAACCTGAGAAATATGAAAGTTACCATTGAATATAATAATTATTATTGAAATTTTTTGAATTTTGGGTATAAGTTTTTTTTTAATGTTATTATTTATTTGTTAGTTTTCAGACAGGTATTTAATGAGAGAATTTTTATTTGAGAAAATATAATTAAAATATAATGAATATTATTATTAAAATAGTTGGTTAATATTCGGGTGTGCTACTTTAATTAAAAAGAGGGAAACCAAACAAACGAACCCAAACAAACACAAAAATTCTGACAGGAGTTAGACTTCGGAATATTTAGCAAATAATTTAATGTTTCTTAACAATTTACTCGCGATAGAGTAAATTTAAAAATAATAAAAAAAATAATTTACAAAAAACAAATAATCATTTAAATTTGGTGGGCAAATAGTCTGAAAATTTTGCAAAAAAAAAAAAAAAATAGTAAAACCATGACAATTTGATTAATTTGATTGACACGATCTCCAAAATCCTTGACGAAATCCCATCTAGAAATAGATCGAATTAGTGGTCACCCTGTATATATATGTGTATGTATATATATAAATTAGGTAGACTATGGCCTCAACATGTTATTTTCACGTTTCGCTCTATCTCCCTCACTCCCGTATCTCTCGGCTCTCACTAATTTGTATTTAAAGCTTTGAGCTGCCATGGCGGAACTCCCCTCTGTGCAACAATTTCACGCTTGACAGAAAGGCGCGAGCAATGCCAGTATGGAAGCAGAGAGAAAAAGACCGAGGTGGAAATACTAGGAGCTTGGACACTCAGCCCATTTTGGCTCGTCACTCATGCTGTTTCGTTTCACATCCGCTTCGCAACATCGAAGTAATTCCCATACCCATGGAGTACGTCATCGGAAGCTTGGATACAGTGTATTATATTTAGGCTACTGAAGAATGAGTGACGTAGTAAAAAAGTACTAGAAATTGAGTATTCGTATGGCTATGATTAGTAGCTTTTTAAAATAATGGTTAAATTGATTAAAGTGGTATTCCTATTTACGGGGTATTTGTATTTAAGGGGAGAGAAGGGTTTCAGATCCGAAAAATAGAAACATATTTTTGTATTTTTTTTTTAATGTTTTTAAATAAATTAAAATTTTTTTTTTAATTGTGCAACATTAAGTATTAATCTAAGAATATTCTCCTAAATAGTGATGAAAAAATATTGAAAATTAAGCTAGTGGTAGTGGTGAGAACCGAGTCACATAAAAAAAAATGTTTCGATACGGTAGGCAGGATAATTCATGATTGTTTCATCCGAAATTTAAAAAACCAAAAACATTCTTGTATTACATAAGTTTATCTTGAATTTAAACGAAGGAATCAATAAAATATTTATTTTTGAATTTTTAGTGAAGGTGCAATAAAAATATTTTGATTTTTGCTGAAAATTGCCCTTTTTATTGAATTAAACAATTTGTTGTGATGGGAAAAAAAAATCCTTCGTTCAAGACTTAGTATTTAGTATGTGCATCAAGTGTGCAAAGTTTAGACGATATCGGTCCAACGGTTTTCGAGAAATTTGGAGTACTGGATTTTGAAAAAAGTTCTGAGATAAACGCGATTGAATGGCTCAGTGATGGTCAGAGGGACCGAGCGCCCGGAGACTCGATTGTCTATAACTCGGAAAGTTTTGCTCGTAATGACTACAAATTTTTCAAAAATATTCCTTATGAGTTATAATATGAAAAAAAAATGTTTAAATCGATTTTTTGACACTTGTTCCCCCTTAAGGCATTACTGGATTAATGGAATTCAAAAAGATAGAATAAAATGAAAAAATCACAGATTTACAAGTCTAAATCACGTCGTACACCTTCAGTCTCATAAATAAATAATTTATCTATATCTATAAAAATCAATTTCCGAAATCAATTTCAATTTTTCGTTTTGTTTCATTTGCCTCAATAAAAAAATCTGATTAAAACAAAGGAACAGCCGAAAAATCGAACCCAAACAAACCCAAACGAACCCCAAAAAAAATCAATTTTAGGTGGTGGAAAGTTCTCCCGATGCATTGGTTTAATAATAAATCAATACTCGCGAATGATAATTTTCTAATTTTAATAATAACTGAATTCGAATTAAAAAAATAGCTAAAATTGAATTGTCAATAAACATCAGCCAATCATAATTTAACTAAACGAAAAAAAAAATACATTCAGCTTTTGTTATGTTTTCCGATGATTGACCAAAGTGCGAATATTACGAAACTGCAAATAACTCCTGAACTCCGAAACAGACGACGATTAAATCCATCGCGTTGGAATCAATGAATTGGAATAATCAAATTAGTCTAAAGAATTCATTAATTCAGAGTTATTGAGTCGTTTAAAGAATTCATAAACTCAGAAAGAGCAATTAATTATTTAATTAATTATTGGATAAACGACAGCAGGCTGTTCTTAATTGATATTTATTAATACTAGGATTTGACGGGAATCGAAGACTGTCAGCCTCAACGCAATCTTCGTTATCTTTTAATCATCAATAGAAAAAAAAAAAAACTGATAAATGTTCGTATAAATATTTAACATGCGTTAAAATTGATAATTCATAACTCGATTTCGCGAAGATTCTTCCATATATTACATCGGTAAGACATTTTCGTTTCTCCTATGCGATCACGTTCGTCCTTCGTACACGAATCCTCTTCAGTTTCCTGTATGCTTCTATCATGACTACTTCGCTTCGAGTTTTCCTTGCCTCACGTAGCGCTCTTATTTTTACCCGATCTCTCACACCGTCGTTGTTACACTACAGCGAAGAATGCAATTTTAATCTTGAATTCTGTGAAAATTACCTCCCCGTCAGAACTGCTTAAGCGCCTACTAGGCGAGATTGGCCCGCTGCGAACTGTCTACCTGACTTGATCTATACAGTTGGAAGATCCAGAGTATTCAACTTTTCGCCCAGCGAATACCTCTTCCTCCGTATGTGCCCACTTCCGTTTTCTTCTCGTTTATCCTCTTCGTCTATTTCCGTTTTCTTATACACCGTTTCTGTCTTATACCGTAATGCGCCAAGAACATAGGCCGGAGTCAAGTCGAGTCCCTTCACCTGTCACTTGCATAGAAGATTCCTAGTACACCAGACGTGCTCTCGCTTCGAATGTCTCCAATGTTCCAGGCGTAATTTTCGTCGCCGTTGGTTCCTTTCTAGTCTCCGTTAATTGCTTGATTCCGACCATCTAGTTACAGCCGATAATCCTGCCAAGCTTCTAAAGCATACTCGTGACATCCGTCCAGTCAGTATTGTTTTCGAACCAACTTTTCCAACCTTGTTTCTAGTACGAATGAGAATGGAACGAAACCAACGCTATCAGGACATTATCGATTGGATATTTCCGTGGAGTTTTGGATATTGTAGTTTAGCACGGTACTCCCAATTTGGCTGGTAAAGTTACTCGTTGCTTACTTTGTTACTGATTATTCGGTTTATGAATGTTTGATCGTGCAGCTCGTGCTGTATGCACTGGGTTGCGTGGCAAGTGAGTTTGAATTTTAGTAGGATTCGTAACGTCTACGGAAAGTTTGGTGAAAATGATTAATCTTGTTTAAATTCGTATCGAGAGAATTTATCGAGAAAATAATCTGTCGAGAAGCTATTCGTTGAAAACAATTATTCGAATAACTGATCGCCGGACAACAAGTCATTAGATGACTATTCATTGAACATTTATTCAATGAACAATTTTAATTCATCGAATAACTGGTCGTCGAATGACAATTCAAGAAACGACAATTCGTTTAACGAGAATTCATTGAATAAGAATTCGTCCAATTGGGTAGTCATATTGTACCATGTATATGGAGTGATGTTTAGATTTTGTTGTCGTGTGCTGTGTTTTTTTTTTGGACACGGGTTTGTGTGGGTTTGTTGTTTTTTTTCTTGTTTTTGGACGTGTGATATACGTTGTTTGGGTTTGGGTAGTGGACCCAACCTGAATCCAAACAAGTGAACTTCAGTTGTGTTTGCATAAATCCAAACCTGAATAAAAACCTGAATCTAAAGCAAAATCCAAACTGAAATCCAATTCTTAATCCAAACCTTAATCCCTACGGACAAAATGACACAGATCCGCTATGGACAAAATGACACATGGATATTCAGTGAAGAAAAAAAGTGTTCCCAGTCGTTAGCAAAAAAAAAAACAAAACAAATAAAAAAGTATTAAAAATATTAAAATAAACCGAACAAACCAAAACAACCAAATATTTCACAAAATCATTTTTATTGTATCAAATTTTCTAATGATCGAAATTTAAAGAACATCGGGTAGCGCTCATTTGACGTCATCACCCGATGATCGGTTTCTCAAAAATTGTGGAAAACAGCTATTATCTCTTAATTCGTAATTGATTTACGTTATATCATTTGCTGATGCGAATACAGTGGAAGATCTTTGTTGTCAAAAACGTTATGATTATAAAAATATTGCCGAGGTAATACCAATCGTTCATATTGTATTCAATCTTATTTTTACCAATGAAACCCAATAAGATTAACCCAATAATCTACCCAATAAAACCCAATGAGACTTAATCGACCCAATAAAACCCAATAAGATTTAAGCTACCCAATAAAACCCAATAGGACTTACCATCAATACCGGCTTTCTATCCTTTAGCTGATATTCAGCGAATTGACTCTTGATCGGCTTTACGAAATGGCAAAAGTATCGTAGGACCTGTTAAATGGAACGTAAGTAGGTAAAATAAAAATATTCTTGAAAATGACTGAATCAACGATAATTGCATATTTTTATTGATATACAAGATATACATCGCGGGGTTTAGCATTAGCGCTTTTCCTACGCTTTGGTGGGTACACGGTACCGAGCACTCTTCAATTTCCATTTTTTTGTTTATCTTATTTTCTTCATTCGTATTTTCGTATTCTAAGATAACACGCTGCAAACTCAAAATCTCGCTTCGTCTTTACCGAGGTAATTCCAGTCGCTTCCATTCTCATTGTTCTTTTTACTCTCGAGGCAAATAATGATTACTTATCGTGAATTATTTTTTGTTTGTTTGTTTGTTTTTTTAAATATTTGGTTTTTTGTTCGTTTGTTATTGAATTAGGTATTTCAATTGATACGTTCCTGAGTTCGTGTCCGCGTGTTTGTGTGTCTGTGATAAGGGATAAAAATAAATGGGTTATCTTTTATTTTTCTCGATATTCTTTTGTGACGGTTCGACATCATTAGCAGATCGTCTTATCCGCTTGACATATTCCTTCAGGTTTCGCGAGAAATAATTTTCCATTGGGACAAATACAGAGTTGATATATACTGGGCTCTCTTTGACCCGGACTCGACGATCTTCCGTTTCGTTGGCTCTGTTGTTGTGATTGCTGCTGTTGCTGTTGCTGATCCCTCGTTACGTGACGCTGCGGCAACGGCATTGCACTTTTAAGACCTTCCATGAAGATCGACTTCGAATCGAAATGTATCGCTCCCTCGATGCTCTGTAGCGTAAGATCGGCTAACGAAGATGCTGATATTTCACCGGCTCTAGATTCTATCACTATTCGTTCCGGCGCTTTGATTTCCAACGATCTTGTCGCTGACTCTAATCTGTTAACATATTGTTCAAATGTGCACGTGTGTATTTTCGTATTATCAGATCCGGGCGATTATATCGAGAAAAATGCAATGGCCAATGTTTTTTTTTTATTTTTTTTTTTTTTTATTTCACTTTTGAAATAGGTGACTTCTAGGTTCAATATTTTGTAGTTCAATAGGTACTATCGGTACACAGGGTGGCCGGAAGTGACGACTAAAATCGAAATTTCGATGCCTTTTGGCGGATTCGAAATTTCGAATTTTCCAAATCAGCCCGACGTAAAATCAGCGAAGATAATACATCAGGTGGCAGAATTTTTGTATAATTTTTTTTTTTCGTTTTTTTTTCCCTTGACGTCATTTTTAATTTTTTGTTTGGGTTTGTTTGCATATTTGCGGATATTTTTTATGTGATAATTATTTTTTATAATGTTGGGTATCATATAAAAAATTGCGGCTCATCCAAACACTATAAAACATGATTAAAGTAAATATCAAAATATCAGACGAAAATACGATCAGCGATTTATAATACATCGGGTGGTAGAATTTTTATATGATTTTTTTTGTTTTGTTTTCCCTTGACGTTATTTTTGATTTTTTGTTTGGGTTTGTTTGGATATTTGCGGATATTTACTTTGTGACAATCGTTTGTTATAACGTTAGGTATCTTATAAAAAATTGGGGCTCATTTAAACCCTATAAAATATAATTAAAATAAATATTAAAATATCAACATATCAGACAAAAATAACGAAAAAAATCATGGAAAAAATGCAAACTTCTAAAGTAATAAAAAATAGTTAAATATGCATACGGGAGATTTGGATACTCCTTCATGCGAAGACAATTTTAATTGTGGACATTTTATCTTCGGCCACCCTGTATGAGAAAAATGATGTTTACTATGGATGAAGTTCCATGGTAGTGGATACGATCGCGACTTTATATGTCACGTTTCCCTTTGGCTTTTTCCCCATCCCATCGATCTCGGATTTCGCATTGTAAAACAAAATACTCTGAATATGTAGCAATTCACATAACTTCTATGGACGAATGGATTTGAAAGCTCGTATCAACGGTATCGTAGATTCGTAACATGAGAAACGTCAGTACTCGATAAGCCATGAAACGAGCTTTTTTCGTGTACTGTATAATTTGGTATGAACGTACACGAAAAATCCGAGGGTTTTGGCTCTTTGATCGAGAGTCTTAGATGTAGCAATCAAAGTCTTGCGAAATGATACGTCAAGTGAATGCCATCAAAGTTGAATATACGTCACGAATAAATATGGAAATCAACACACGCACTCCACATTATTAGGATTTACCTCGATTGATTAAATATTTGAGTCCTCTCAAAGTTACCAAACGAACCCAAACAAACCCAAACAAAATCTACATTATTAGGATTTACCTCACTTGATGAAATATTCGAGTCCTCTCGAAGTTACCAAACAAACCCAAACAAACCCAAGCATAATCCACATTATTAGGATTTACCTCGATTGATTAAATATTTGAGTCCTCTCAAAGTTACCAAACAAACTCAAACAAACCCAAACAAAATCAACATTATTACGATTTATCTCAATTGATTAAGTATTCGAGTCCTCTCAAAGTTACCAAACAAACCCAAACAAAATCCACATTATTAGGATGTAGCTCAATTGATGAAATATTTAAGTCCTCTCAAAGTTACCGAACGAACCCAAACAAAATCTACACTATTAGGATTTACCTCAATTGATGAAATATTTGAGTCCTCTCAAAGTTACCAAACGAACCCAAACAAATCCAAACAAAAGCCACATTATTAGGATTTACCTCGATTGATTAAATATTTGAGTCCTCTCAAAGATACCAAACGAACCCAAACAAACCCAAACAAAATGCACATTATTACGATTTACCTCAATTGATTAAATATTTGAGTCCTCTCAAAGTTACCAAACGAACCCAAACAAACCCAAACAAAATGCACATTATTACGATTTACTTCAATTGATTAAATATTTGAGTCCTCTCGAAGTTACCAAACAAACCCAAACATAATCCACATTATTTGGATTGACTTCAATTGATTAGATATTTGAGTTCCCTGAAATTGACCAACTCAGATATCAGATAAACGGAATTAGACGATTATTGTGGTCACGATTTCGATATTGTACGAGCTATTGATCTTCAAATTATACGGCACTCATCTTCAATCCGATTCCGTGCTCGGTATAGGCAATCACGAAGATGCATTAAATTGGGGCTCCATCCCTTCCAGATACAACAATTATTGATTGCGAGGGTAATAATCTCTACCCTGGCCACTTTTCGATAAGCTGATGCATTTTCGGATTTGACTCATTCTTAATTATTACTTTAGGGTAATTCGGGTCAAGGGCAATTTTTGACGTGAACGGTCGTCAGACATCAAATATATGGGTTAGAATAATAAAAAATAATAATAAAAATTAACAAACTTTACAGAAGATCTTCAAATTTATTTTAAACAAAATAATTAGTATGAATATTAGAGCATTTACAGAAATTATAAATACAAACTAAAATGATAAATAAATATAAATAAATAAATTAAATTCAAACAAAATATACTAATTATCGAAACAAAATTATAAATCTTCTAATATCTCCGAACTTTTCATACAAACTCTTAATAATTACGAATGTAACTATTGAAGGTTATCAATCAATTTTATATAGTCCAAATTTATCCATCAATCAAGTTTAATATCCATAACTTTGTCAAGACCGAGTAAAACCTCAATTTTTGAATTTTTATTAACAAATCGAAATTCCTGGCATAAATAAAATGATCTCGCCTCGATTTCAATTCCGGCTTAGACGTAACACTACCGTGTCAAAAAAAAATCTATTTCCGAAATTTATTCTTTTTTGTTTGGCTATAAAAAAAAACATAAAAAATATTTTAAAAATGAAGGCCACTCAGCGCGTTTTTTTGGTTGTATTTATCAAAACTATATTCGCTATTTAAGCACTTGTAACTTAAACCGGAAACCACTTTTGACCCGTTCGGAGATAAAGAGGGTGCGCACACTTACCCCCAGTTCATTGTTCCCACCAATGACTATGACCAACGCGTCCGTGATTTTTCGATTTTCGGATTGACAATCCGATTGTTAAAAAGAAATAACCCGCATGTGATATAAATCCATGAGCTTTGAAACGCGCGTGCGATATAAACAAAACCAGTAAAGTCAACAACAGGGTTCAATGTAGCAGATATCAAAGGAAAATCCGGACATAGCGCGGTTGGAACGTCTTATCCGTAGTCCGGAGGGAATCCTCTTTCGAGCGGAAGGATATCCGAGAGTTATTCGCATGAGTGAGACCGAAAGCGAAAGACAAATAGGAATAATGGATATAAAAGACAAAAAGGTGAAGAGCTGAAGAAGGATAGAGATAGAAAGCGAAAGAGAAAAGAAGCAAAGAGGAAACGGAAAAGAGGGCAAGTAGTTCGGCAAAATCATCTACCAGGATTCATCCTTTGCTCTTTGACCTTAGTATTTACTACTAGGGAGTATGGGGTCCCCAAGCTAGTGAGGAAATACATTTTTCATCCTCAATTCTCACCTCTGATGTGAAGGTCAATTTCACACGCTCAGGAAGCATTTTACTTGTACGAAGAATTTACAATGAGTAATGAACAGTAATTGCACACGAAATTGTTGTTTACTTCGATTTATTATTTGTTCGGAATTTTTCAACATTTTTTTGTAAGCTGATAACGTGTTGGGATAAGTTGTCAAATGAGGCAAAATTATTTATATCGTTTTATTTTTTATTAGAGTATTATTTGGTTAAAGTTTTATAAAAGTTATTTTTTCAAAAGATTTATTCAATTATTTTAAACACTTATTTTTATAATAATTTACGCGAATTATATTTTTGACGGAAATAAAATGCTTTAGATTATTTTGAGTAATTATTTAAGTAATTGTTTAAAGTATAATTTACGATGAGTAATGAATAGTCATTGCACAGGAAATTGTTGTTTACTTGGATTTATTATTTGTTCGGAATTTTACAAGATTTTTTCGTAAGCTGATAACGCGTTGGGATAAGGTATCAAATGATATAAAATTATTTATAACATTTTATTTTTGATTAGATTATTATTTGTTCAAAGTTTAATCAAAGTCATTTGTTTAAAGTAATTATTCAATTATTTTAAACAAATAATTAAAATTAAACGAATTATATTTTGAACAAAAATAAAATGCTTTAGATAATTTTAAGTAATTATTTGAATACATGTTCAAAGTAATTATTCAATTATTTTAAAAAAATACCTTTTATTATACTTTAAACGACTGATACTTTGACCAAAAAAAAAAAAATCTTTAGATAATTGCAAGTAATTATTTAAGTGCATATTTGAAGCAATTATGTAATTATTTAAAACAAATGACGTAATTGATTATTTTTTAATTCTTTAATTTTAAAAAATCATATTTCATTTAATTTGTCAAAACTATATTTTAAAGTATATTTTACGCGTCCAATGTGGTTACTCGTGACAGAAATGAAATTATTTGATTGGCTCAACACTCTGCGACAAATATCAAATAAAATATTAATTCGATTAAAAATCGTAAATTATAAAACAAAATTAAACAATATTTTATTAGAAATTACAAACAGAAATTATTCCTCATTGACGTTGCGACCTCAAAATTAATAAAAAAAATAAATAAAAAAATAAAATAAATACATATGCTGCAAAATTGACTTAACATACATCCTTGAAAACAAGACGAAGAACCGGGCCCCCTGTATGAGGCAGTGGAAGATCAAATCGGTATAATATCGTATAAAGCAGGGAGTATTGTATCGACGTTGAATAAAGAGTTAAACATAGACAGATATTGGGACCGAACCGGTTCGTTCGGAGTTTCTCGAAAAGTGCATGAGTCTTAACTCTTTAGTGTGAGCTGAATGCGCTTTTACTATCCATTCCTGTACGTTCTATCTTGGGCTCTATACGCGTATTCTCGATACGTATCCTTACCCCACTGGAGCTTTTCCTACAATACATAAAGATCCATTCCCTGAACTAGGTAGAAAGAGGAAAAGAAGTAGTACAGAGGAAACGAGAGGGAAATAGAGATGAGGGGTTGGAGGACAGGAGGGGGGAGGGGGGGGGGAGGAGGAGTTTGAGCGGGATGAAGATAGACCTTCGAGCTTGCATCGGCTATATCTAACATCCGGCTTTTGGTATAGCCAACGGTATTTCATATCTGGCGCAAATCCAATCCTATGAATATAATTTTCCGCCCGAGCAAAGTTTTATTGTAATCGTAAATCCGTCTGTAAATTGCTCCGCGCTATCAATAACTGCGCGGTTGCAGTAGTGCTACTAGCTTTTCTCTCGCCCCCCCGATTTTTCACCTTCTTATTTCTCTTTTTTGATCGCCTTTTATACTGCCGTTTTTCTTACTGTATATCCCCCCCCCGCTCCTTCGTAATTTCGTCTGAGCTATTCCTTCGCTAGGATAGTGAAAGCGCCATCTTTGTGTCTCTCTTATATTAGAGGATGAACTGGATCTCGTCGAAGAGCAGAATATATGATTGTTGACAGCGGGTAGATGACAGTTGACAGGGAATAAATTACAGCTGACAGCGAATAGATGACAGTTGACAGCGAATAGATGACAGTTGACAGCGAATGAATGACAGTTGACAGCGAATAGATGACAGTTGACAGCGAACAGATGACAGTTGACAGCGAATAAATGACAGCTGACAGCGAATAAATGACAGCTGACAGCGAATACATTACAGCTGACAGCGAATACATTACAGCTGACAGCGAATAAATCACAGTTGACAGCGGGCAGATGACAGTTGACAGCGGGTAGATGACAGTTGACAGCGAATAGATGACAGTTGGCAGCGAATAAATGACAGTTGGCAGCGAATAAATGACAGTTGACAGCGAATAAATTACGGCTGACAGTGAATAAATGACAGTTGACAGCGAATAGATGACAGTTGGCAGCGACGAACGAGCGTGCTATACGTAAACTTGTAAACTCCCTCTCTCTCTCTCTCTCTCTCTCTCTCTCTCTCTCCCAGTTTCTCTTTTTCTGGCCTCCCTCTCTCTGGACCAATGACCCAGGTACTTTTGAGTAACAACGGTGAAAGATTATGGGTAGTAGGATCGAAATGAAAGGCGCACCGAAAGAGCTTTTTCCTTTCCTTAAATTCTCCCTCTCGGTTCTTACTTTAGCGAAAACGGGCGATCCCAGATATTACGATGGATTTTATTATTCTCTCACCCAATGGTACGCTTAACTCGTTCATTCTTGTTGCACCGACTGCTTTAGTTATATATCAAATAAATAAATAAAAAATAGCCGTTACCGATACTTTCTTTCTGTGTTAAATCTTGTAGGCTAAGCTTTTTTTTTATTTCCTCGGTCTTGATTCGATAATGGTCATACTCGACCACACGTACAAACTTGGACGCCTAGGCGGCGGGAAAAGTAACGACTGAAGGTAAAATTTAGATGCCGGAGATTTGATAGTATACCATCATTTTTAGGGTTTTTTTTTTCATGAATTGTTTTATGCTACTGATTGTATGGTTTAAAGTTGATTGTAACGATGAATATTTAATTCAATTAGGGAATTGTTAATTAAATAATAAATTAATCAAATATATATTATTATAATTAATAAAAATATATAATTAAAAAAATATATATTATTATAATTAATAAAAAATATATCATTCAATGATGAATTAATAAAAAAATATCATTTGAAGACTCATCATTAAGCTGATAACATATATATCTTACCGCAAAGCAATTTTTGAGTGGGGTAGAAAACCCGAACTTCGAATGACCAGAAAACTGGAAATTCCGAATTTTAATTATAATTCGGAATATTAAATAAAAAATTGAACAAAATTAAAAATATCAGAATATTAAATTAAAAAAAAATATATATATATATATTAAAATAAAAATATAAAAATTCAAAAACTACAAGTTTCGAAATATTGAAATTTCGAAACTAGCCATGAATAGAAATTCCAAATTGCAATATTCCGAAAATTCCGAATTTTGAGCTTTCTGGTAAATCGCAGTTTGTATTTTCTACCCCACCCCACAATTTTCAATAATAATACAAGGTTCGTATTATTTGTTATTAAATACAAAGAAAACTACGAATGTTGAAATAAAACAAAAATGTTTATTAATTAATTTATTCAATAATCAACGTATTAACAATCATTTTGTTTTAGAAAACAATGTTCACTATTAACTATAAGCTGTTTAAAAAAAAAAGAAGCGTTAATTCAATAATGACTAATGATTTGTAATTACCTGAGGGAATGACCGGATTCAGCTCGAACTAAAGGGGTTTGTACGCTGTCGCGAAAAACCGCTCCTCCAACACCAGTCACTCGGAGCATTTCCGCTCCGACAACAACCTGTTCACGATCTGCCGAAAACAGTACACCCCCGCGAGGATCCGTTATGCGAAAGCTCCGTGACATACAGTCGAATCGATCTTCACCTATAACGAAAAATAAGTAATTTTTATTACGCCTAATAGGCATTGATTTAATTGTCAGGTAAAAAATAGCCAATTGTTTAAAAGGGAATGTTACAACATTGCCATCATTAAAAAAGAACAGGATAATGGGTACTCACGAATTTTCGAAACGATTTTTAAGAATTTATAAAAATTAATCTGGTCAATGTTTAATTGATAGACGAACGGCTGTTTCCTCGTCAAATTTCATAAATAAAAAAATAAAAAAAGGAAACAATGGAAAATAAATAGTTTGGAAAATTTTTGGATTTGGATTATTTCATATCTTTTGATATTTTCATAAATCCATGGGTTTCTACGAATAGTAGGTAATTATTGACAATTACGAAAAAATGAAAATCCGTCGAAGCGTTTGGCAGACAAGTGACATTTCCGTGGAGAAATTTGGGTCGGGAAAAAATAATGACCTCCATTTGCCTTGTCTACGTAATATCAGGTACTGATAGAAATTGGGCTCCGTAAGGGGGGTTTGGTTCCAAATACATTAAGTCCGAGGATAGGTCTTGATCCAGAATTTCCTTCCTGGGGAAATGATCAGGGTCAGATTAAAAGCGATAAATGACTAGGACCGTTGTAGGGAATAAATCGGAAAATAATTAGCCAACCGAAAAAAAAGTATGAAACAAAAAATGATGTTTTTTGGAATCCTTGAGTGGGAAATATCGAAACTGTATTCAATTTGTAATTTCATCGATATCCTCCATATATCAGCAGTTAATTTTCGTCAACCTTCATTATTTAATAGTTTATTATTATTTAATATGATATTTAAATGAATAATTATTTAATAATTTATCATTAATCATTATTTAATACGTATAATAATTATTTGTTGAAATAAAACAAAATATAAAATTTAGTGTAACTGTTTTAATTTGACAATTATAAAGTTATTATTTAAAATTTAATTAATCATTACTTATTAACAATTATGAAGTAAATATTGAATAATTATTATTAATGAATAAAAAAATAACAATTAATTATAAAGAATCAACGATTTAGTCTAATAACAAATAATTAACAATTGTTAATTATTTATAATAATGAACGCATTGTTAGCCATCGATTATCCTTGTGGAAAAAAATATGATGATGAAACGAAGCGTACAATAACTACGCAATAAATCTAATAATAATATTACATTTAATTATTTATTAAATATTAAGGTAATCTTTGATGACTCAGTATTATTAAATCAAAGTAAAGGATTTCATATTCAAGTGACGTCGATGCTCTCCTCAGGAACAGATTTACCAATATTCCAAGATTTCCAAGCCGGAAGATATTCCAATATATATTGGAAGCTGACATTTCAACATAGGAATGTTGACCAGCTTCGATAGCCATTCCGTCTTATGCCGTATCTTAGTTTATATCTATAATTGCTTACCCAGTGTCATTCTTGCGAGCAATCGACCATCGTGTGATCTCGCCGAGGCGGTGAAGTTATTCCACGATTCGATAACCAGATTTCTGCCTTTCCTGGAGCTGACTCTAGAAGCTATTAGAGCATCTAGAATAGCGGCTTGACCGCGTAGTTCGACACCACCCGGTACAACCTTGAGGGATCCCATTCCTTCCTGAAGAAACAGACCATCATAAAAACAATAGAAAAACAAATCGATCAATTATTTCCATATCGTATATATACTATCCCTTCTTATTTTCCACCACCAATGTTTTCGCATCGATGGTGGTACCCGTTTCTTTCAAATGGCAAACAAAAAAGGAACAAAAAACAAATGAAACAAGATGAACAAAGAACCGCAACGTGCCGTGAAAATTGCCGGCAAAATTACGATAGAATTTCGAGCTTCGTCGTATCCTTATGACTTTTTCGTAATTCTCTTATACCAGAAAGAAGAAAAAAACAACATCCGAGCATTCCCATAGAGCGAAAGAGAAAACGACAGAGATCAGAAATCATAAAGGTACGAAAGAGAGTGAGAAAAAGAGAGCGAAGAAAGAGCAGGACCGAAGTAGCTTTCTGTTGTCCTATAGTCGGGGCTTTATTGGTTTCCGATGATTGGCCACTCGGTCGGAAGCAATTGCCACGCCACGCACGACTTGCATATATATATATATATATATATATACATATTAACATATACACGTATGCATATATATAGATCTATGTATTTATACGTAATACGACTCTACATACGTATACAGTACGCGTCCTTACTTGGCACCGATCCGGTAACCGGTATACATTGGAAGAGGCTTACATTATAATGGGACTAAGAGCGTACGATGCCTATGCATTCTATGAGGTAGATCGTTTGCGGAGATTCCTGAGTCGCCTCTTCTCGCGTCCTATGGGCGTTTGGCCAGCAAAATTGTACCCTGAAGAGAGACTGATACGAGTATACGTACGTGTGCCCTATTGGGGTACATGTATCTATCAGGGTGCATCGGGTTCTCTCGAAGTTCGCGATCGTCTCGATACTTACCGATTGCTCCCAACGAACGAACATTCCTACTTCGATGTATTTAAATTTCCATGAAAACGGTACCGCGATTAACGAAATTGTGGAAAAAGGAAACAACAGGATATCTTGTTCTTCCAATATTGGGTCATTTGAGAATGCAAGCTGTCTTAACGAGCTCGATCGAAGTGGAAACTTCGAATGGATATTTCTTTTATTGGGTATTGGGCTTTTTTTTTTTTTGTCATTGATGGTAGTCGATAATTTGATTCGTGATTATTTGGATTTTTGGGAATTTAGAATTTAATAATTAGGGGAAGGTTACACAGAATTGATGGATGTATCTTTTGATAGTCCGGGAAATAATGTACGTAGTTTAAGTAAATGTGAGTATTTAACAAAGTTAGGATAAGTTTAATGTTGATTTATCAGCATTAATGCACTCGACAAATCTACACGTTGAATAATCGAATCGTTGATACATCGAAGGACCTAAAAGTCGATCGGTCAAAATAGCGATAGGTCAAAAGAGCAAACGGTCAGGATATAGGAAACTTATAATTGAGAAATACATTTGGCACGGACGGAATGAACCTGCCACATAACGCTGGACGTCAGTCAGGTGGAATGCACTGTTATCTTGGAAATTACTTTCGCTTTTTAAATATTCGATGTTTTGGAGCAACGGTTGGTAGCGTTTTTAAAATGTACGCTTTCAAAGTTGGTGTTCTCGGGATATGGCTTTTGGTGCATACTGTATTAAAAATATTGAGGTAATGATAGCAATGCTCGGACGAGTCCAAATGTTCGGACATTAGTTGACATTTTTCGCTATATTAGCAATATATATGGAAAGTAACGAAATTAATAATGAATAATAATAATAATTATTATTAATAAATAAAAATAATAACATATCCAAACATTGGGACCCGAAAGTGTCCCAATACAGGGACAAACGGTAACTGGTCTCCGAAAATTGGTCTCCGAAAATTTGCTATTATTCAATATTTTAATATATATAATTTACAATATTCAATAGTCCAGCGTTTAATTTATGCGTTCTGAAAATTGTCTTTAAGAACAATCCTTAAATGAACAATAAATTCTTTAACTTCAACAACTCTTAATCGTTCGAGCATTGATACCGTTACTCTTTAGATACTCACTTTTTCTATTTCGATAATGTACATTTTGCAGATCGTGTAAATTTTTATTTGTATTATTAATAGTTTAGGTTACTTGAATCCATGTTTTTCATAAATTAGCTGTTCAATGAATAATCCGTTATTGGAATAGTTATTAGTTTTCGTTACTTATCGAATGATAGTATTTCGAATACTTCGACTTTTGTCATTTAGGGTTGATAAATCTGTAATTTCTGGTTCCAAAAAAATCCCTCCTCCGAACGAGATGAAATTTTGCACAGACCTTCCTTTGAATATATAAAGAAAATTCCCAAAAGAATTTTCAGCGACTCTCTATAATTATCGAGATATTGAGTTTTGCAGTCTTAAGGAAGATTCGAAAAAAACACTTTCTCCAATCAATACGAAATTTTGTAGGAACCTTGCTTTTATTGTTGTAAGAGAACCGCTAAAAGGATTTTTGGCGACTGGCGATACATTTCGAGATATCGAATTTTAAAGTTTATCGTTTTCAGCCTGAGCGAGCATATCTATATCTATCACCTGAACAGATCGATATCCCAACTTCTCTGGCTTCATCGAACATATCTCATCAGTACTTGTATATATTGCTTGCCATGTGAGATCGGTTTTCTTCGTCTTGTCCCTATTTTTTGGGTACGTTTGAATTTATTTAGATTTTTCGATATAGTAGGATCACAGTAAGTTAAATAACATTAAAAATTCGATATCTCGAAAACTATCGCTAGTCGCCAAAAATCCTTTTGGAGTGTCTCTAAGAATATTAAAAGGAAGGTTTCTGCAAAATTACAGCTTGATCGGGTATAGGAGGTTTTCGGAATCTTGTCCTAAATCACAAAATCTTCGTCGTTCTATATTTGGCTATTCTCTATATTTGAATTTTTCAGCCTAATCCCCATCTGCCGTATTCCGTTTTACACAATTGTAAAATAGTGTGGAGTATTATCGTATCGTTACGAAACCTAATTTCATTAATCAAACGGAGCTCTCGGGTTCAGTCATTCCGCAAGTACGCCATCTCGATTAACAGACAATTCTCCGAGTTGCGTCGCGTTGGCCGGCTGTCCTGACCACGTGAACCCGCGACTATCATGGACACTCGGATAACTCTCTCGCCAACGGAAGTTAACTGAGAAGTCCGTCCGACCGAGGATAATTATGTGTGGTGCATTAGTGTCTGATCCTCGCCCTCTATTCTTCCCACCCTTGTCTCTGTGTCTCTTTGTTTCTCCCTTCCTGTCTCTGTGACTCTCTCGAGCTTTAACTACCCTTACCACGGACCTGCACTGTCGTTACAATTACGCTGCACCGTTCCGAAGACCGACCAATGAAACACAAAAAACGGAACTCCGGTGCCATCCTCTTTGGAATTATTCAGGGTGGAAAAAAGTAATCGGAATAAGAAAGGTACGAGCTTATCGTGGCTACTCATCAGTGAAAAAATATTTAGTTGGAGACAGGCTTTATCAAATATTGAATTGTTGATTCAGCTCGGCGCAACCGTACCGTAATAGAGTCATATTTATATCACACGAGCCCAACGTATGAAGGAGTTGTGTTTGAGGCAATGACGAACCACGTGACACACCCAGTGCTAGAGAAATGTAGTCGAAACGTTTTAAACCGCGATTCCTCAAGAACAAAACGTTTCCATCAAAAATGGCGAACGGGGGGCCCTCGGTGCCATCGTTCCGAATGCACACGACAAGTTTCGTACCGATTCGTTCAGCCGTTTGAGAGAACAGTGGTTTCAAAATTTCGAGGTGGACGGAGGCGTATTCTCGGTTTCTCGTCGTGATTTATCAAGGATGAAACATCTTTATCCAAAATGGAGAGCAGAAGGCTCTCGGTGCCGTTGTCTTCAATGCACAAATTGAAAATATAATTCTTAAGGCTTTCAAAGCGCTTAACATTATTTTTCAAAGTTGTGGTTTCCGGATGTATGCCGTGTCGAGAATCAGCGTTGTGCCAACGTTTCGCAAATGTTACAGTCTGCGTCATCAGAGCTGAGAGCTCCGATACTGAAGCTCTCATGTTCCAGATAGCCCTTATGTAGTCACAGTCGTCGTTACGGATCACTGCACCAGCCAATAAGATGTTTTAATTGACCAGATGATCAATTTAGCACCAGCTAACCATGAAGACAGTTCTTTATCGCACTTAGTAACCATGAAAATATTTACTACGTTGAATCTCACGGTCACTTGTGCTGGATTTCCACCAAACGAACCGACATCGACTGGCTATAAAAATCACGACTCGTGTCTTCTTACGTGATTACGTCATCTTCAGCACAGCTGCCCTTTGGGTCTTCGCAAAAGGATGAAAATACGAAGCAACAAGAGCAGAACGAAAACGGTTTGAATCTGTTTCGGCAATTATTGGATTAGGCCATTGTGACCTTTATTTAATATATTTCATACGTTCTAATCAATGTAATTGCACAAATGTCACCTTGGTATTTTCTTCCTCCGACCGTTTCGTACCCTCGCTCTTTTTCGTACTAAGGTTAGCTCCAGTGTAGCCTGGAGGCATTATTAATGCAGTAAGCCACAGAGCAAGCGCGCCCACCGAATTGTCACCACGGGTGTCGTTTTTACATCTTCGCTCTATCCCTACTATAATATTCTATTGCTTCATCGTCTCTCGTATAAGCTCCACTTTTTCTTCCTTTGCCCTCCAATCCTTCTCTGACTCTATGAATATTTTTATACAAATAGAAGATTCATATTTCATTATAATTCCATCTTCAACACGTTTATATTTCATTCGTTTGGCTACCATTATTTATCGTTCCACTTTTCGTTCCGGCCTTAAAAAACGACAAACAAATGTCAAACAAAATCTTTTGAAAGGTTAAATCCGATCCCTCATTTTAAAGCGCGATGAATTTAATGCCTCGAATTTATTCGAGAATACTGAATTACGGCTCGGTTTATCAGAGCGCGATACCAGCACTCTTCAACGAATCGTTCCAGCGATTTAATTTGCTTCGTCATAAATGTAAAACGAGTCCCCCCCACCCCACTCTCACAATTGCGGCTGCACAAAACCGTCGTAACTTTCGGATATGACCATCCGCGATTGATCCCAAGCTGATGTAGATCTGATATAAGGTACCTGATCCATGTAAGTCACAGTGCCTAATAAAGCCCATGTTTTAAATATCCAAAACTACAAAGTCAAAAAGATTGAGCTCGCATCGTTGAGTGTCTAACTTTGAATGGTCGCAATTGCCAGAGCAAACCCCGCGAACCCAAACAAATTTCCAGTCAATAAAAGACAGCACTTGCGATCCCACATAGGCGTTTATTCAATTACGACGTACAAAAACTTACGAAAACAAAAAATGTTTTCAATATTACTTAGTGAATCTTTATTCTAATTATATTTAGTGATTTATCAGTACTATACATGTTGGTATCAAAATTCAAGTTTAAAATTCAAGGTTATATATATATTTTTATTTTTTGTTGTACGAAGTTACAACGGGTATGGCTTTATTAAGAAACAGTCGTCTGAATGAGACCCAGAAGTTGCTTTTTTAAATAAAGCTAATAGTAAACATTTTTTTTTCTGAACCAAAATTGTTATTAATACGTTGATTATTGAATATGTGATTAAATAAACATTTTTGTTTTATTTCTACATTCATTGTTTTTTTTTCTACCCGAACAAACCCAAACAAATAAAGTGGGCCTTACATGGATCAGGTACCTTACTGCATTCTGGTAATACAGTGACCAGGTCGAAACACGAGGGTATCGAAGATCCATAAGCATCACAAGCGTAACGTAAGATAGAAAACAGGGCGAGGAGGAACTGGAAGGAGGGGGGTGGGGGTTAAACGATAAATAGTCGAAGATCCAGAGATAAAGCGATGAGAGATAGAGCTGACGAAGAGCAGCATAGAGAGAACCGTAGGTGACGCTTGTGCACGTTTATACGCCTTATACGCTCAAAATTCATGGTACCTCTACCACCCTTGATATTGCGCTTGCACTTGGTGGCTTGGTGGTATAATGGATATCCTTTAGCACTGTTATAGCAAGTGAGGGGAAACGACTAAAAACAAGGAGAGACGACGTTACGCAGGTTGGATATATAGGTACATAGATATACAGGGTGACCGGCAATTTGACAGGTTACTTGATAGAGGACATTCCAGAGGTCATTTGGATCAATTTAAGGATACTCTTGCGTCATAATTATTACAATGGTATATACGAAATACAGGCAAAATTATCAGATACAATTTTTTAAAGTTTTAAATAATTACGTGAATCTTTTTTAGCGTCGTATTGTAATGGACAAAATGTTTTTTTTTAATGGCTTCAGCGTTTGGTAATTTAGATATATTCAGCGATAAAAATTGCAACCTTAACGTAAGGTCTTGTAGGAAATTATTAAAAAAAAGATTTTTTTAAAAACAAATATTACGATTTTTGGACGGTCAAACTTTTTCGAATTTTTCCCACCGTTGACTGTTATTGTTGAGAAGGTTTATACACATTTTAATTTATTAATCTTTAAATTCGTATAACGCAAGAACATTCTTAAGCTCGATCCACTTGGGCTCGAAATTGGATAGAAAATGGATTATGATTGTTTACGATGTTTTAATAATTCTCGGTATTATTAGGAAAAAATAAGTAAAAAAGTGTTCAAACTCAATATTAATATGATATTTTTCTAAAAATTGACGAAATAATGATTTTCTTCAGAAAAGGACGCCGTGAACGAAATTTGCAGAATTTCTGAAATAAAAGATCTGCCGATTAAGGCATTACTGAATGCATATTTTATAATCGAAAAAATATTGAATTGGAACGGGTAAATTTTTTGACAAAATAATAATGGACGAATTATTACGAAAGTTTCTAATAAATAATTTAGTAGATATAAACGTATGAATTTGAAACGATCGTTTGTGGGATAACAGCTTTTGAAGTCGTTAAAGAATCGACTTAATGGTTTCAAAATGATTTGGAATTAAATCGGTAGAATTTCTAAAAATATTACATCATCGGGATTTAGATCGAAGCAATTGATAGGGTGAAATGCGTTGTCGTGTTTGGCCTACTTGAATTAATTTAAATTAATTTAATTTAAAGTAAACATAATTGTTATTGACTTAAATTTTTTAAAAATTACATTTATTTAACTTTTTATTAAATTTGTATAAAATCTAAGTTACTTAAAAAGATAATGAACGATTTACTTTAATGGATAATTAATCAACAATCATTGGGAAACTTAATAATACATTGAGTGTTTGGGTAGTTATTGGTAATCATAAGATTATCTGTACATTCGAATTCTATTTCAAAATTGAGAATTTTTTATTTTGGGTCAGTTAGAACCGATCTCCACTAACCGAGAAAATCTTAATCAATCAAGTGCATCAGCATAGTCAAATTCGACGTACTTTATATTATTGAAAATACAAAATGAATATTTCTTACAATTTGTTTATTATTAAATCACTTATTCATAAGTTTAAAATTAAAATTTCTAAGTACTCGTATATTATTCATAAGTTTAAATCGAGATAATGTCTTACATAATCTAGGCTGATTCTCATAAATATCTGTAAATCTTCTGAATCGATGATTCCCCCATTTGAACTGACATTTTTCGAATGCAAGAAAGTAATTTCTAGCGTTAATTATGTTTTCAGCTCAATGTGTCAGCTATGAAAAAAAGTATCAACGGAAGTAAACAAAAACGAGTTTATTTATTCATCCAATGACTTCCGGAGTCGTTCATAGATTAGGTTTAATTAACGGTCACCCTGTATACGAGCACATACATGTGTCTGGTTTGGCTGATGGTTACCACAGGCGAAAGGCCAAGTACCTATAAGCAGATAGATATCTAGATAGAAAGGTTATGAGGAAGGTAGGTTGCCATTGGAGGCAACCTACCAAGCGGTGACCCTTCCTCCAAGGCTTTTCCAACTTTAGAGGATTTCTACACATCCATATTACGAGCTTTCTATCCTGCCACTACGAATATCCACGGAAGTCTTTACTGCCAATATACCTTGCTGTCGGACATAACGGCTCTCTTCGGTTATGTCATTTGAATCCTTTCGCTCAACCTTCCCTTTGGCTTTCCCATTCGTTTTTCGCTTGGAGTCTTCGCTTCCGTTGCATCAGTAAAATCTGTCAAATCTGCACTTTATTTGATGCCGTTCGAACCGTCCGTCTAATCTCTAACTTAACGCAATGCTATCGTCGTAACAATCTATCGTTACCTCAAGCTATTAAACATGTAGGCCCAATGTAGGCTTTCTGCACCAAGGCTTTTCGGAAACCATCACCTATTGGAACGCATTGGAGCACCAAGGAGTACTTTCACTGTTCTTTCAAAGCTACGTTGAAGATAAAAAATAGTTTTACTAGTTTTAAGACCAATAATGGAGAATCAAAATTTCACGAGGAATGTTTGGGTTTGCAAAGATGGTATTACTGATGGACCATGGAAAGTTAGTCAAAATTGGGAAATTCCTGGATTTATAGGTCTGGATTATCATACGTTACTTTAGAATCGATTTTGCGACCAATCAGGTTGACGACAAAATCATCGGGATATGCAATCAACTGGTAAAATAATAGTTTTTTAAATCAACAGCATTGTTTCTATTTATTTTTCACAAGCTATATTACGCAATCAATTATTATGAAGTAATTCATTCAATTTTTCTACTTAATCTGATAATTGTTAACTAATTAATCCAATCAATTTTTGATAATTGGCCTAATAATTGAATTAATCATTGAAGAACAGTGTTATTTATTGTTTCTTTTAATTATTTTATTATTAATTTTATTAATTGATTCTTTTATAATATCAGAGACTACGTATTCCCATTACACGTGTATATTTCTCTACCAATGTATTTCCAAGCGGTATGCACAAATCGTTATCGTAATCCCCAATTCTAATGATGGTTCCGAAATTTGTTTCGGTTGGTAATTAAAAATAGTTACCAACCCTTCATCCGACCAATATTTATAATAACGAAATAAACACAAAGGAAAAATAATATTTACGCATATGTATTTTAATTAATACTCATACGTCATACAAGTATGGATTTACTGGTGTACGTTGGAGTTTCTGTCATTAGGTTTAAAACGAAAATCAGATCTCGTTGTTTCGCGTACTATACGATGCTTCCTCCCTCATTTTTTACATATAAATATATAGGTGAAACTTGAGAAAACGAGGCTCTGGGAAATCTGGCGAGACTGCACGAAGATGGTGGTACTCCTCTTGGGCAAAAGTGTGGGAGGGGGAGAAAATGCAGGAAGAAAAATAAGTAGATAGAGAGAACTTACATTTCCCACGGGATATTTCCGAAGAGATGGCACGAGCCCGGGCTTTTCGTCCTTTTTTCTCTCTCTTGCTCTTTTTCGTTCCCCGTCATCCGCACCCCTACCCCCTCCCATTTTTTCCTAGTCCTTTTTATCTCTCCCGCACATCTGCCTCCCACACTCCTTTTTCACCTTCTTTCCTTCGTTCCTCTTCAGACGTCACCACTTTTCACTTACGGACTGATACTCAATTCCTATTATGTTTAGGCTCCCAATCTCGGATGATTATTAGGAAAGCAAACGGAATCGGATAGATGGCGAAATTACGATTTATTTATAGACTTATTTAGTTATTTTTTCAATTTCATGAGTGGCTAGTAAATATATTGAAAAATATATTCTCAAAATTGTTAATGAAAATTTCGACTCGTTCTATTGTTACAAACTATTAAAGTAAGCTGCTCCCTTTTAGGACTTTTTCGTAGTATTTTTTCTAATGCGTTTTTCTTAAAACGACTTTTTTTCAACTCGCGGACACGCTGGTTTGAAAAGTTTTTAACCACTCGTTTTTAAAATGAGTCACTGTCTTCATTGTATTGCGGTCTGTATGAACCTAAAATTGGAATATTCTGAATATTTAAAATCTCAATTTCTCAATTTCTCAATTCTCAATTCTCAATTCTCAATTTCTCAATTCTCAATTTCTCAATTTCTCAATTCTCAATTCTCAATTCTCAATTTCTCAATTCTCAATTTCTCAATTCTCAATTTCTCAATTCTCAATTTCTCAATTCTCAATTTCTCGATTCTCAGTTTCTCAGTTCTCAATTTCTCAATCCTCAATTGCTCAATTCTCTATTTCTCAATTTCTCAATTCTCAATTTCTCAATTCTCAATTTCGCAATTCTCAATTTCGCAATTTCTCAATTCTCAATTTCGCAATTCTCAATTTCGCAATTTCTCAATTCTCAATTTCTCAATTCTCAATTTCTCAATTCTCAATTTCTCAATTCTCAATTTCTCAATTCTCAATTCTCAATTTCTCAATTCTCAATTTCGCAATTTCTCAATTTTGCAATTTCTCAATTCTTCAATTTCTTAATTTCTCAATTTTTAATAACAATTATTTTGCATCATTTCAATAAAGAGATTGTTTCATTTATCGAGATTTAGTTCGAAACTCTGTACAAGTATACATCCGTATATTTTATACACGTGTCTTTTAATACCAAAGTTGTATCTGGTCATGTTGATCCACGCTAAAGTACGAAGCTAGTACAGCTATACAGACAAATATGAGAATAAACTTTCCGAGTGTAGCGAAATAGCGTTCACCGTAATTAGATGTATATTTAATGCATAATATGTAATGAAATACGTTGCGCGAAACGCGAATGAATATGGAAAATGAAAATCAACTAATGCACCGAGAAAATGGATACTTGATAAATTGAAAAATAAATTGAAACGCACAAAGCTTTAAGCCTACCATCTCATTATTTTATAAATATGAATGTTTGATCACGTCGGTTTTGAATTAGCAAAAAACTGTAAATCTTTGAATATAATTACAAATATTTTTAAGTAAATAAAAATATTTTTAATTAAATAAAAATATTTTTTACTCTAAATCCACCGTGTATCTTTCGAAATCGTATTATTAATGATGCGTCTATAATGGATTCAATAAAATGGAATGATACACCAAAACATTGATAATTAATCCAAAATCATTTTTTTTTCAGCATTTTTTCATACTTTTAACATAAACGGAAATTTATTTAAAAAATTTGCGTTTTTTCCTCAAGTGAACAACATTCTCCCCTGCTTCTCAATGGTCTTCGCATCTTCACAATCTACGATGTACGAAAATCATATTGCGTTAAATAAATTTAATCATTGATATAAAACTGCCGGAAGAGTCGACGCATCGAGCCTGAGAAACGATTTTTTAATGAGAATGGGAGAAGCGAAAATTAGGCGTGAGATCATCAACCTGAGATAAACGGATAACCTTATAGTTTTGCCAATTATGGAAAATTATATCAAGCTTCGTTTTCACATAGCTTCTTGCTGCACTCCTTTCTCTACCAATTTTGGGGTTGAGGTTAATGCACGTTTGCCTCGTTATCTCGGTTTTCACCTATTCCAATAGAATGGGTATTAAATCTTTCAAGCGATAAAAAGGTCTCTTATCGTTTTACGATAAATTTATTCTTTCCAAAGTTATTTTACACCAGACTTTAATTTCCAGTCAATTTTTACATTTTTTTACATTTTTAGAAGAGAAGATTCTTTCGAAGATTTTTATTTTCGAAGATTTTTATTTTCGAAGATTTAGAAGATTTTGATTTTCGAAGATTATAAAGATTTTGCTTTTCGAAGATTTTGAAGATTTTGATTTTCGAAGATTTAGAAGATTTCGACTTTCGAAGATTTTGAAGATTTCAATTTTCGAAGATTATGACGATTTTGATTTCACAAGGCTTTGAAGATTTTGATTTGAAAAGATTTAGAAGAAGATTTTTTACATTCTTACAATAAAACTAGAGGGGGACAAAAAAAAATAGAGGAAATATGGATTTAGAAATCTAGATAATCTCGTACATGTTTAGCTTGACGAAGCGCCAATTAAAAAATGAATAATCACTTATAAACGTTAATTTCCCACTTACAACAATAATTTAAGCGAAATTCAAAAAATTTCAAATTTTTTTGCACTAGCGACCGTGTTAAATTCATATGTTTATAACAACTAAATAATTAATTTCAAATTTACAAAATAATTAAACTGTTACTATCCTATCGATATATCTATCGTTCTTCAAATGTTTAAGAATTTTGGTAAATTGTTTAAAAGCTTGCTGCTTCCAAATTCAATGTTTTGTTGAAAAGAATTTTCAAGGACGGTCCTTGAAAAAACTCCATGAGTGGATAGTAAACGTTACGTAGATATAACGACTTCATATATTCTTTTTTTTTTTAATCCAATATGCATATACAGCCGGTGAATTGTACCAAACAAAAGGACGACGAAAATGGGCGAAGTGACGTGTCTTCAGCCGTTTTATTCATCGGGATACATAAGATATAGGGATATTACGGGAAGGGGCGTACGACGTGAACGCCTCTGTTATTTTACCGTAGTAACTCAGGTGAAACTAATTTTAAGCCGCAAGACAGAAGTCGGCTTTAATAGCTGTCGAAAAGTTACCGGTCTTTCTCTTTCCACCTCTTATACATGTATATACAATGAAAAGCATATATCTAATAGAGCACGTTGTTCTTCCCGTCCCACTTATCTAATCTTTGAGATTTTACACTTTATTGTGTCTTTTTTTCCGATTGTTGTTGTACCTTGTTTATTTCTATTTTTTTTAAATTATTATTATTTCGATTCCATCGAATCATTTTTATAGGGAATTTTATAATCCACCTTTATTTATTCTTTTTTTTTCTTTCATTTTTTAGGTTTTTCCTTCTCTCTCTTCCCTGTTCAAAATTATTCTTCAAAATTAATTCAGAGTTCCCCCTTAAAGGGTTATATAGAAAGCTGATGAAAATAATTGGGGTATGTTCGTGAATTTTTTTTTTAAAGACGTTACGAAGATTTTATTGGGCAAAATTAAATACAGTTGGAACTGGTCTCGGAGAATAAAATTAGAATTTTAACGATTAGAAAATATTAATAATTGCAGGACTTGTGGCACTTTTACCGAAAAGCCATTTTTATTTTTAGGCTTGTGGTGAACTTGATTAAAGGATCGTCTTAGTGTTAATTTTTCAAAAGATTGTTTAAAAGCAAGGAACAATTTTTTTATGAAAAAAGGAACCGTTCAGGTACACGAGATTGTGAATATCAATAATTAAGAAAAACAATTATAGAGATCGGTTGATAAGATTTTAAGTTATCAGGTATCGAAATTTTTGTTATTTAAAACTGCTTATCGAAATTTTTGTTTTTTGAAACTGCATATCGAAATTTTTGTTTTTTGAAACTGCTTATCGAAATTTTTGTTTTTTGAAACTGCTTATTGAAATTTTTGTTTTTGAAACTGGTTGTCAAAATTTTTGTTTTTTAAAGCTACTTATCGAAATTCATTTTTTGTAAACAATTTTCGTGCATCTATCAACTTACCGAACTAAATTCCATGACTTTGAGAAGCCAAAGTGTTAAGGCGAGATTCAGTATGACCATGATCATTAGTCCAAGTACGAGGGAGTAGAGACATCGTTTTCTCCATCCGTACAGCCCAATCCTAAAACCGTTACACGTGTGAGGTTGCTGGTCGTGCTGAGGTGTGCACGTTCTCGAGGAAGTCGTTGGGGTGTGTCTCGGACCAGCTTGGCTACCTTCACCATCGTTTTGTGTCTGACGACTCATGCTGTTCGAGTTTCCCGCCTCGTCCGACCAATTCCCTTGTCCACGCTGCATTCTGCAACCAATCGCAACCAATCGGTCTTCGACTTGCCCTTGGAACGTCTAATAAAATTTGAAAAATAGATTTAAGAAATCAAATAAAATTTGAAAAATAGATTTAAAAAATCAAATAAAAGTTGTAAAATAGATTAATAAAATTAAATAAAATTTGGAAAAATACATTTAAAAAATCACATAAAATTTGAAAAATAGATATGAAAATTCAAATAAAATTTGAAAAACAGATTTGAAAATTCAAACAAAATTTGACAAATAGATTTGAAAATTCAAATAAAATTTGGAAAATAGATAAATAAAATTAAATAAAATTTGGAAAATAGATTTAAAAATTCAAATAAAATTTGAAAAATAGATTTATAAAATTAAATAAAATTTGAAAAATATATTTAAAAAATCAAATAAAATTTGAACAAGATTTCTAAAACCAAGTAATTATAAAAAATCCACAAGGATTAGATATAACCATTAAACGTGTACGTTATTTGCAACGAAAGAAATATAAACAACAATAAAAATAATATACACGACGAAACGAGGATCGGTCATCGCAGCCCCATATCCGGTTGAACTGAATAATGGAGAACGGCAACACGAGAGCAAGAGCCGGAGAAACGTGAAGTTTAGATGACCATCGGGACGCGCAGGAGGCTATAAAGGAAAGGAGGGAAAGCGTCGCGGGTTGTGGGTTCGAGGGTGAGGAGGGAATAGAGAAGCCTCTTCTTATTTGCAAATTAGCGTCCGAGTAATCAGTGTTAAGCCGCCGCAAGGGTGGCACAGGGTTACCAAGTATTAGCGGACGTAGAGCTTGATGCTTACCGTGCAAACGAGGCTTTTCACTCGTCCCCTTAGCCAAAATATATACGTATAGGTATAATTGGGGTGGATGGAGACGCACACCTATACCCACGCGTATTGGGTGTGTGTTTCTGTCTCCAGGAGTATATCCTGTGCATCTCGAGTTTTTCGCGTGAGTATGAGCGAGGAGGGAAGATAGGAAAGGAGGAAGAAGAGAGAACCAGGAGAGAGGGAAACGTGAAAGGTGGAACTTATGCAAAGCTACCCGCAAAATGCCTGACATAACTTTTCTCCTAATCCCTGGCCGTATAGCCTGAAGGCCTCGAACCGGGACCAACCGAACTTCTCTCTTGCCCTTTCCTTTTACCACCCTGTAGCGGACTGACTTCATTCAAATGTCTCTGTCTTTCTCTCTCTTTCTTCCTCTCTTCCTCTCTCTCTTTCCTTCTTTCTCTCTCTGCCTCTCTCTTTTCCTGTCTCTCTCCTTTGCTCTCTTCCTCTCTCTCTCTCCCTTCGTCTCTCTCTCTTTTTTTCTCTCTTTCCCTTCCTCTCTCTCCTCCCTCTCTCACTCCTCTTCTCTCTTTTCTTCTCTCTCTCTATCCTTTTCTCTCTTTCCCCCTTTCTCTCTCTTTTTCTCGCTTTCTTTCTTTTCCTCTCTCTCTCCGTTTCTCTCTTTCCTTCTCGCTCTCTCTCTGCCTCTCACTCTCTCTCTCTCTCTGCCTCTCACCCTCTCTCTCTCTCTGCTTCTTGCCCTCTCTCTCTGTCTCTCACTCTCTCTCTCTTTTTCTCGCATTCTCTCTCTCTCTCTCTCTCACTCTCCTTGTCTCTTTTTCTCTCTCCTTTTCGCTCTTTCGCTGTCTCTCTCCTTTCCTCTCTTTCCCTTTCCCTCTTTTTCTCACTTCCCCCTCTCTCTCTTTTTCTCGCTTTCACTCTTTCCCTCTCTCTCTCCCTCTCTCTCCGTTTCTCTCTTTCCTTCTCTCTCTCTCTCTCTCTGCCTATCACTCTCTCTCTCTTTTTCTCGCTTTCTCTCTTTCCCTCTCTCTCTCCCTCTCTCTCCGTTTCTCTCTTTCCTTCTCTCTCTCTCTCTGCCTATCACTCTCTCTCTCTTTTTCTCGCTTTCTCTCTCTCCCCCTCTCTCTCCTTTTCTCTCTTGCCCTCTATCTCTCTCTTTGTCTCTCTTCCCTTGTCTCTCTCCCTTTCTCTTTTTCCCGCTCTCTCTCTTCCTTTCTCTCTCGACTGACAACTTCCTGCCCCTTCGCCGAACATCCTGTACTTCGCGGTTTTATATTTTTAGTGTTGCCGACCGGCCTGAAATATTCAATGCACCCCTCCCCCTATCCCTCTCGGGTAATTATGCCTTTCGCGGGGCATGAAGGTTCCCAAAGAACACTGCAACCCTGTACGCTGCACAGAAAGAGAGAAAGCGAGTTGGAAACACACACGCGAGGAGCGAAAAAGACAAAGAGAGAGAGCGAGAGAGGGAGAGAGGTAGCACAAAGAACTGTATAGTTACAGAGAATAAGAAAAAGCGACGAATTGCAAAAAAAACGATAAGTAAAAAGCGAACATTTTTAGATGAAAGCCTTCAGGACAAACGCGGGAAAAAATCATCGCGCGGGCAGTATATACAGGGTGACCGGAAATACAGACTTATCCGTTGAAAGGAATCAACCTAGTGCTCCTTTGAAAATAATTAAGCCCAATGAACTAGGCGTCACAATTGAGAAGTTACTGAGATATGATTTATTAAAAAATTCTCTCTGAAATTTTCAAGCTCGATACAAAATCAAATAATTAAAAAACAATACTTCACTCTGAATATTCAATTGACAACTTTCGAAAAACTGTTTAATAGGCTTGGATACTTTAAAAAAAAAACAACAAATATTATTACGACAAAAAATGCATGCCCAAAATTCGCATAATGTCATAAATAAAAGATCTTAAATAAGAAATCATTTGTTTTTCGGATTATTCCAATTTCCGGCATCGATTTTTTACCAAATTTGTAATCGAAATGTTCTTTTTGAAAATTTAATCAAATGTGTTTAAATTGAATTCGGATTTGTTGAAAATTACGTAATGACCTTTTATTTTACATATTCATTGAATCATGTTTGTTTAAAAAAAAAAGAGCATTAAATATTCATTAGCACATTTTCGAATTGAGAAATCGCGCATACAACGAAGATAAAGGGATTAACAAAAAACTTTATTTTCACGAAACATTGAATCGACGTGTAAACGAATTTAAGACTATTTATCATTCCTTTTTCATCAGTTAACAACTGCCTATGCATTTTTGTGTATCAAAGTTTTTTGGAAATACTCGAGATTGCAGATACCCGAAAATCATCGAATTATAAAGTCAAAATATAAACCAAATTTTCAAGTCGAAGGATTACGAAAATTAAATTTTCGAAAACTTTACCTAACTCTTTATTTCTTCACACTGAATTGTAAAAATTTCATATTTCGAAAATGTCATTTTCGATAAGTTTTATGTGATTAGTAATTGTAATTTAAAAATTATTAGCAGTAATTATTAATAATTAGTCATAATTAGAAGCGAGTAGTAATTTCAATTTTGAAAAGGTTACTAATTACGATACAGTGTGAGGAAATAAAAAGTTTATGGAAATAAGCGTTTTGTCAGAGAAAGACAATGAAATTGTCTTTTCGCTGACAATTTTTGCATCTATTTTACGTTGGAAAATTGCCCCGGGAAAGTTGACTGTGAAGTTCTAATTGGTTCTCGTAACGTTAAATTGAAATTTTTATTCAAATGAAACTTTGATTATCGCTATAATATCCGGACGGATTTTATGTCACGTGTTATATGCCACGCTATAGTTAAATTTCCAACCCTCAATGTTTACCCAGCCCATCCCCTATTAACGTCCAGTTTATTCCAATGTGATATCTCCCAGTGTGCATTTTAATATCTCGACTTTTCGGTTACGATGACCAATGTAAATAGGGGATGGCTATCATCGAATCGAATCAATCTCTTCATTCAAAAACTGTCGTACTCATCGAATAAGCATAATCCCTGCTTGACCATACGCTAATCGTCGAATTGTTCCGTTTATCAAAATTTTCAATAATTTTTTATTTCCTTCTCATTTTCTACTTTGTTTTCTGTACCGAGCATTATATTAAAATTATATCATGTAAATTATATAATGTATATAAATTATATTATATGAATATTATATTAAATTATCTATATTATATATAGTTTTACTAAATAAATTATATATTATATATAATTTTACTAAATAAATGATATATTATATTATATATTAGAAATTCTCTGGATTCCTCGTGACTTTGAAATTTTCTACCATCATTAAAAACAACATCAAACTTTTTTCAGATCAAAGTTTTTCAACTTTCATTTAAAACATCAAGTTTTTTTTCCATGAAAATTAAAAATTCGGTGAATTTTATTCCACAAATTTTGTAATACATTCAAGTTCCTTTTTATTTAAAAAAAAACACACACACACAATGATTAAAATGTAATAAATAGTAGAGTGAACATCTGTCAAAAATGTCCATCTTCCTAATAAAATTGAAATTTTGAATTAAATTTGTCTGGAACAAAAAAGTGAAATTTACCCTTAATCTGTATTAACGACCATATTGTTAAGTGCAGTTATTTTTGTTTGGGTTTGTTTGGGTTAAGTCTTATCAACTTAGGGTGAAAATAAAGTAGTTACTGAATTGTTATGGATTTGCAATTTTTCGAAATTTTTGGGATTGTCCCCAAAAACGAATAACTAAAAAATACTTTATTCTAAATGTTGAATCGATACTTTTCCGAAAGCTGACAAACGAATGATTACATTAAAAAAAAAGGATACAAAGAAATTTGAATAATTTCATAAATAAAAGATTTTAAGGTGTAAATGAGAGAATCGTGGATCTAGAAGTCTGGATCATGTAATTTATGTTTAAACTTCCAAATAGCTGATTTAATAATAAATAAACACTTGAAAATGTTAATTTTCGATTTTCAGTAAGGATTGAAGACAAATAGGATGATATTTACGTGAGCTTGCCTCAATTAAAAAATGTAATTAATATATTTGGATCTATTAAATTTAATAAATGCATTTGATTTTTATATTATCAACACTAATAAAAAAATCAATATTCATTAAGTTTTCCGATGATCGCTAGTAAATTAATAATACAAATAAAGCCAAAAGATTACTCTAAACCCAAACAAACCCAAACGATTGCGAAATAATTGGTGGGGCCAGTAAAACGAAAATCCTATATTTTTACTAAACATATTATTTAACTGATACAAAAAATATTTATTGATTAACCGATAATTATTTTATCGAGTTCTTCACGGGAATCAAAATAACCTGAAACAACCGTAAAGGAGGACGTTTCGAACGAAAAAGGAGGAAACTTTTAAGTGTACTTCAATTTTCAACTCGAAGGAGGAAACTTCGAACTGTACCCTGAAAAAAAAAAACTTCTGGTCTTTATCGGACTCCGTGATCGGAACATCCTCTACGTTCAATTTGCATTTTAATGAAAGTGTCATAGGGTAAAAGTTAGAATTCGAAGGGGCTAATTATGACACGTGCGATTCGAACGTCCCGGAGTGCTTTTTCCGAATATAAAAAATCAGGGAAATAAAAAACAAGAAACGGAAATCTTATAAGCGACCGGTCACCGATCACGCCGTTAACCGTTCCGTCAATGACCAGGTACCCGGGTATCGATTTCAGCTTTGCAGATAGAATTTATTAACTTTTTCTTTAAAAAAATGGATAACCGTTTGGATCCCTGAAATTTAAGTAGTTTGAAACCCAATTTTTGTCCAATTTTTTTTATAATCAATTATTTAATAATAGTTATTAACTATCAAAGTTGATACCTATTATAAGTTATTACGCATGAATGTCGGGCTTATACACACTAAAGAGACTACCTATTAAA